>PISX010025061.1:0-26748 GCA_004024625.1 Mellivora capensis
AAAAAAAACAAAAAAAACAAGTAAGGTTATAGGTCAGTGTCAGCATACAGTATTTTCTCTTATAAGGCCTGACTTGGTGATTTTGTTTTGTTTTATTTTCAATGACACTTAGGATGATTTTTGGCAACCTTTCAAAGAGAGACAAGGATGCTATGTTTATGATGTTAATGTCATAAGTACCTGTTGGGTACTTATGTTGCATCAGGCTATCTGCTTTGCATATTTTGTCATTAACGCTTATTTTTTTCAGTGACTTCTGAATATCAACTTCCATGTACCTATTACTATTAGGACTTGCAGATGAAGAGATGGCCATTTAGAGAGGTTAAATAACTCATTCGATATCACACATTCCTCAGAGGCAGAGTTGGGAAACAAATTCAGACATATCTGAATCTAGAGTGTGGGAGCTTTAAAATGCATCATGCCATGTCTGATAACCTACTCATAATTTGGTAACAGGACAGTGGCATGGGACTTTAATGAGCTAAAATAAAAAACCTATCTCGCCTTGTGCTTAATCCCTTTGTCTGCTCTTTTCACCTCATTAGTCTCATTGGCCAACCCGGAGAACTTGCCATATTTGATGTATGTATTTGGAATCTAACATGCCTGGGGGTTGCAGACATGCAATGGTGCGTTTTTATCATCTAGAACTATTTTAAGGAAGAATCGAAGACTAGGGCATTGACATTCATCAGGGCAAACTAAGTAGATCATAAATGATTTTCAGGTCTGGGGTAGACTCCGGAATCTGTTTATGCTACAAAAGTGCCTGAATTGTGGAAGGCTGAGTTTCATCAGAAGTTGTGACATAACGGTTGTGGCACTGGGCCTAGTTCCTATGTTGTTCCTGCCTTGGACAGTCTCAGTGTTATATTTCCTGTCACAAAGTTGAGAGGAGAAAAAAAAAATCTTTCTCAGGAGTGAAGTTTTCAACCAAGTATCTGAGTAATAATCCTGACATTTTTCCAACTGGAATGAAAAGCTGACTAAACTCCGAGGGAGTCAGAAGGCAATTTGAGGGAGGAAGGTTAGAGGAGAGGAGCAGAGAAAGTCATGATTCTGGAACAGAAAGGGTAGGGACAAGTAAATTAGCATAACTCCACATTCTGATGAAAACCAGCTGAGTGTATGACCTGGAATGGCATTCAGGATATGTACAATTAAAATGAATATAAATGAATAATTGAAAGAAGAATGATAGGTAAAATAATATCCATGAGTGAGCAAAAGGGAACATAGAGCATGTCAGAGGATTTAAAAAAACCAACCAAACCAACCAACCAAACAAACAAACAAAAACAACGGAACACCTCAGAAAAGTCCCAAAGGCAGATTTTTCTGAATTATGGCAATGGATCAAATGAGGTAGAAGTTTTCAGTGGCTTATAATACAAAGTTTGTAGGGTTTGAACACTAACAGAAATTAAATGTCAGTAGCTTTCCAACACCATGTAACTGTTAAACCTAAGATGTCATTTCCTTGGACTGATTTCTATTCACCAGAGAATGTAAATTTCCTATAATGACACTCAGCAAAGACAGGGTCTGTCCTTCGAAAGATGATATGAGATTTTCATTGTAGCAGGCATTCCAGAGATGCAGACACGTTTCTATCAACTTCTTTGACTGGGTAGTGACTTGAGGTTCAGGACCACAGTTTAACTGAAAGACCAGGCATGCCTTGTCCTGGAGGCTCCAGTAGACTTATTTATATCTGAGGGACCCTTTGAAACAGTAGCTACCAATAACTTTCTCCCATTACTCAGAGGGCTTGGCCTGGAGGAACAGGGCTAATTTAACAGCAAGTTTTCCAGGGAAATAAGTTGTCTGGGGTCAGTCTTAGTGTGATTCTTTGGCCAACATTATCTTCACTTGTAAGTGAATTTGCAAACAAAGTCATGCATGTGAAATGTTTTCATGGAGGAAAAAAGCCTGTTTTCTTTTTAAGTAAATAACTGTAGCTTGTTCTATAAATAGAATTTATGCTGTTTATGTACTAGAATTTATATTATATATGTACTTTCTAGAAAGATTGGCTAAAATGAGAAAAAAAAAACCTGAATCACCTATTTATATTTTTAAATTATGTATTGAGACTAGGTAAAGAACTGTATTTGATGCTAAGAAGCAATTATCACAATAATCTGGGGAATTTGCCATTTGAAACACACCAAGATATCATAGATGCAACATGTTATGCTCCAAGATAGCTTAAATGTGTGCCAGGTCATCTGGATGATTAAATACACATTTCTCTAAGTTCTCACTCAAAAGCCTAGCACCAGTAAAGGAATTATTAAAAAAGAAAAAATAAAACACACATACACATGAGAAAAATAACAGAAGAGAAGGCAATAGTAGACAATGAATTTTGGGAGTTAGAGGAGAGGACTGAATCTGATTTGGGCCAAGGTGAAACAGAGGATACTGCAGAAAGGGGATTAAATTTCCTCTGCAGAACTCCAGAAAGGAGGCACCGGCCACCTCAGAAGACATGAAAGAGGCATGGCAATGAACATAGAGTCTACATATGGAATAGTTAGGCTCCCTGGGTCACCTTCCCAACATGATCCCTTCAGTAACCCTGATTCTTACTCTCTACACCCCTGTCTCCTACCCCAACCCCCATCTCCAGGCTAATCTGTAACTTTCAATCATGACTAGAGGTTCAACTTCTTTTGAAATTGGACTAGCATGTCTGATTTTAGGTATTGCAGACCCAGTTGGCCGTAGGGTCAGTTTAAGTGATGAAAATAGGATGAAAGATGGACATTTGCATATTAAGCGGTGGGGTAGCCAGCTTGAGACTCCGTTTTCCTGCAGTTGCACTCTCTCTCTTTCTCTCTCTCTTTCTTATTCTCTCTTTCATTCTCTCATCTATTAGAATGCAGAGAGCCAGAAGGACAACCCCTTTCCACTCCTATTCCCAGGTAAAAGCCTGGAGAACTTTTCTCTGAAAAAGCAGAACGGCTCTAAAAGAATAAATAATAATCTTTAAATCTTGACGTTGGTGGGATCTTCCACAAAAAAAAATGTAGCTTGTTACTCAAGGTTCAACACTTAACAAGACCTACGCTAACACACAGAAATTCTCATGAGTGTTTTAAATATCTGACTCTTAAACATACAAAAATGGACAGGGAAGGCCAACAGTTAATGGAGGAAAGTCTCTGCCATGAAAGACAAAAAAACAAAATAATCTGTAAAATGGAACTCTTAGGAAGCAGAGCCATAAAGGAAGCAGAAAATACTTGAAAAAAGGCTCTGTCATAATATTCTTAGAACAAAAACCAAAGATACTGTATCTATGAAGCAAAATAGGATTCTGAAAATAAAGAAGCAATAAAAAGAAAGAGGCTTTAGATGTATAACATTCAAAATAAAAATTCAGTAGATAGTTGAGTCTATCTCCCTGTAATTAGAATAAAAAGATAGATGGAAAATGGGGGGTGGGGGGTGGAAATAACTAAGAACATTATAAGACCAATTTTAGAGATCCAACAACTAGTTCCAGAGAGAAACAAAAAATAGAGGGGAGAAAATTATCAAAGAAATTATACAAAGGTAGATTTCACTATTGTTAAAGAAAGGTCTCCATGTTCAAAGAGACTACCATGTGCTCATAACAATGACCATGAATGAATTTATGAGGAAAAAGATATTACTTATCATACAGTGTTTCTTTTGCAGCAAAGGCTAAAACAATAGTGACTGAAATAAGATGGAAATTTGTCACTCAAATATTAGTCAAAGCACAAGCTGCTTACATCTTTTGCTCTTACCATCCTTAAAATGTGGTTTCCTCTCTTGGTTTGATGGCTGCTTTAACTCTCACTGTCACATCTGTTTATAGCTAGCAGGAAGAAGGGAAAGGGAAAGTGAGGCCATTTCCCCGTCTTTTTTTTCAGGGCCCACTCTAGAAGCTGTATATAATTTCTGCTCATATCTGGTTGGCCCAGAGTTGGTCACATGGTCATCCCGCCCACAAGGGAAGCTGGGAATGACACTCCTTAGTTTGGGCTGCCCTGTGCCTGGTTAAATCTTAGAGCTCAAACTACTGAAGGAAGAACAGAGACTGAAGTTAATTAAGGAGCAACTACAACCTCTACCACACCCAGAGATAAAGAAAAGAACTTAGAAACTCACACAGAGAAACAACAATGACAAGTAATGTGAAGGGTAAAGGAGAATATTACTTGGTTACTCATTAACAGCACTTTAAGCTAGAAAATAATGGAGTGATTCATTTCATGTATAGAAGGGAAAGAATTTTCATCCTATATAAAAAGAAATAAACTAACAATCAGGTATGAGAGTTGGAATAAAGACATTTTCAAACCTGCAAATTCTCAGAAACAAATTCTCTAAGAAATATACTAAAAGCTGTTTCAGCACAGTGATAGAAAAATTAAAAGAAAAAAATGTCATGGGATTTAGAAAACAGGAAAATCCTGTACAGGAGAATCATGAAGTGAAAGCCCAGCTGAACAGGAGCCTAGAGAGTAATGAGTCCAGATTGGAGCAAGGTTGAGCATAGGATTTATTTTAAGCTTTAGATGTCTACAACTCAAGATAATGGTGTAAAAGGAGTTTTCGCTGCCTATGAGAATGGAGAGTTCCTAAAGCTAAGAGAGCCTTGAGCAGGGGAGAGATTTTGTGGGAATGAGACTGGAGATGGAACATGCTTAGGTCCTTCAGGGATCCAGGACTTCAGAGCTGGGGATGGGAAGACAACAGCAAGGGAGAAACCTTAGCAGGATTGAGAGAAAAATCTGAAGTAGAAAGGTCTTGTTTGGAAATCTGGAAAGACTTACAGGCATGTGAGAACAATAGAACAGTCAGAATTTTGTTTGTGTAGGCAAAGATAGGGCTTGGCTACCTCAAAATTTCCCTCCCATGGAGGGTAGAGTAGAACAGCACATAGTTTTCTATGCCATTCCTTTGAGGGGTGCTGAAAGTAGTGCTGGAGGGTGAATTTATCTAGATGGCTTGGCAAGGCAAGAATTGAAGTCCTTTGTGCTTCAGGGGGACTTCTCAGGCAGGGTCTTAACCAGGAATTACAGCCAGACCACAAAGTATCTCTTCAGATTTAGTCAGCAGGGAATGTGCTGAATTCCCAGGGTGTGTGGCTGCGTTCCCTTGGAACAATTATGGCAGTTACTTTTTTAGAGAGAAACAGACCCAAGCTGAGTTTGAGAGAATTATGTGTGTGTGTTTGTGTGTTTATGAGACTGTGTGTGTGTGTGTGAGAGAGAGAGAGAAATAACATTGAGGAATGACATATTGAAAAATGACAGAAGTGGGAGGTATGCTTTTAACTTCTTTCCCTTTGTATTTCTAGTGCCTGCCATAGTATCTGGACCATAAATATTTGTTAAGGAATGGTAAGGAACACAGAAAAGAGGCTAAAGAGAAGGACCTAGAAAGAATATACTAAAGATGAGAGAAAATAGTTAGACAACATATCCAGTTTATGATATTTTCTGATTTTGTTGTTTTTTTTTTAAGTATTTTATTTATTTATTTGACAGAGATCACAAGTAGTCAGAGAGACAGGCAGAGAGAGAGAGGGAGAAACAGGCTCCCTGCTGACCAGAGAGCCTGATGCGGGGCTCGAGACCCTGGGATCATGACCTGAGGTGAAGGCAGAGGCTTAACCCACTGAGCCACCCAGACACCCCCTGATTTTGTTATTAACAATGTATTGTGATGTTGCATTTTTACAACATTAGGCATACATGGCAACATTGCTGTTTGATATTTGACCCAAGAACTAGATAAAGTAAATCCAGGCTTACCTGGATTCAACTTTTAAGAAGGTGATTTCCCATTCCTGCTGTGTATATGCTAATTAGTTAAGAAAATGTTGTTTCTACTTGAATGTGGATTAATCGTCTGTGAAAAATTACATAAATCATCCTTCATTGGGATTAAGAATGACAATACTAAAAGATGGAAGGAAAAATTTTGTTACAGGTGTGAAACATGGGTCCTAAAACCTAGGATAGATGTCAGAAAAATACTGCATATAAAAAAAATAGTATTGTCCTGAAAGATTAAAGACAAAGCAGCGTTAGGATTGTTGATTGAAGCACATCTTTTAACAGTGAGGGTTTGGAGAGAATAGAATTTAAGCTAATAACTCAGTCTAGGCAGTGATTTTAATTTAAAATCATTGATTTTAAATAATTTAAAATCAATGATTTTAAATTAAAATCACTGCCTAGACTGAGTTATTAGCTTAAAAAGGAAAGAAAGAAAAAAAAAGAAAGAAAAATGTTATTACAGAATTTTTCTCTCAATTGAGACTAAGGAACCCTAACGATTTTATAAGTCTACTTTACTGAGTGTTTTTGTTGTTGTTGTTGTTTTGTCTAAAGAGTTTGCAGCTCCAACCCCATTGAGATTTGCTCATCAGTAGTTGTTAAGCCTTCAATGTATTTTGATAATAGAACACAATAATAATTATTGTATTACATGTATTTGTAGCAGCCTCAACTATGATATACAGAAAATGGGGAAGAGAAGCAATCATTTTGTGCACTTTATTAACTCATTCATTATATGAGGTGACACTGGTTATATCAAGATTGTATAATAATAGTCTACTCTAAAGTAGGGTTTTTTTTTCCCCATAAACCAGCATGAGTGTATCATGCCAGAGTAATATGAATGTGAAAGAATATCCATCATAGAATAATAAAGGAAGGATAAAATCATTTTACAAAATGAGACACAGAATTCATTTGCTCAAGTAGCTGCCAGTTGGTTGTCTGATAAAAGAGCTAATGCTTAAGAGTCAGGCTACAGACCTATGGAGTAATAGTCGAGATGGCATTTCCGTCTTTGTGGGTGGTATGCCACAGGCACTACACTGTGTGTGCAGGAGTGGATTGCTGAATATATCAGCTCTGCCTGCAGTACAGGATTCTAATTCCAGCAGCTTCACTGTGCAGGCTTGACTATTCCTAGCATTTTACCTCCCTAGGCTCTAATGAGCCATAGTTTCTTCATCTGGGAAATAAGGGGGTTGGGGAAAATCTTTCCCACTTTGAAAATATTATCCTGCTATGACTTGAACAAAGGAGAGACACAGTTAATAACCACGGCTCTAAGGATTGACTATCTGCTGATCAATTTCAGGAGCTCAATCTCTACCTAATAGGGAGTTCTGTGGAAAATGCTTACAAATGATGGTGTAGAGGATGTCTGAGAAGGAAAAGGAGACCCAGTGTCACTGACTGCTGGGGAGTATTAGAATCCATTGGTTAACTTTGGCAGTGTTGTACTGTGAGGAGGTCATTTAGAAAGCTTTCCCTGGATTAAAAGGCAGGAGGCAGAGGATCTTGCAGCAGAGAAAGCAGAGTGAGGGGATGAGAGAGAAGCCAAGTGCAGAGTGTGTGTACGTGTGTGTGAATGTGTGCATGCACATTCAGACAGCTCCATTCCTCTGTACATCTGTGCATTCCCCACTGAGAGATAGACATCTAGCTAAGATGCAGTTCCTTTGCTTTCCCAGTAATGCTTGGCAGAAGTTTTACTTGAATACTAAAAGTTGAAAAAAGTTCAGGATTTTTTTTCTGGTGAAGGATAGATGCAGATAAAAGTTTCCTATTGATTTCAGACCATTGTTACAATTGCAGGATTTTAAAATCCTGGGTTTTAAGAATACACTTTGAAATCTGTCAGTCTTTTAAAAAAATTATGTCTCTATGTCCTCCCTACTGCATTGGGCAGGTTAAGTGTAAAGTTAAAATGATGATGCAGAAACAATATCTCTTAAAATCAATTATAACCTGCAACAATGGACTAAGTCAGATGGAAAATTTAACTCCTGAGCAATTAATTGGTCGGAGATGCAGTGAGCTAAAGATTATGCAAGTTTGAAGGAAGAGTTATGGAGTTTGAGTTATTAACACAGATTTTGTATCACACAGATATAGTTTGAATTCTCTCCCTATCCCGTTACCAACTGTTTGACTTTAGGCTATTGATGTTTTTAAGCCAAAAATTTCCCATATGAGAAAAGAGGATTATATTTCCTGTCTCATAGTGTTGTGAAAAATGAAAAGATTATGTATGGAATGCACTTAACCCAGTGCCGGGCACATAATAAGTGGTTGATAAATGGTCATTACAATCTTTTTAAACACTCATTCCCATACAATAGATGCTCAAGAAGCATTTGTTTAATGAATGTTTCCTGTAGTCACAGATTAATGAAATAAAAAAGTCATGTTTGTAATTGGCATGGTTAATTGCAACTTCATAAAAATTGTTAGTCCCTTACCAGCCCAGCAAAGAACATAGCACCTCATGCCTTCTTCTGTTGTGTCTTCTGGGGGTAGACACACCACACCTCATGAAATGGCTTAGAGTTGTGGGAAGGAAAATACCTCCCAAGATTTTGCAGATTTAGTTCCAGATTACTGCGATAAAGTGAATATCGCAATCAAGTGAGTCAAATGAGTTTTTTTGTTTCCTAGTGCATATAAAAGTTATGTTTACATTGGGGCGCCTGGATGGCTCAGTGGGTAAAGCCTCTGCCTTCGGCTCAGGTCATGATCCCAGGGTCCTGGGATGGAGCCCCGCATCGGGCTCTCTGCTCAGCGGGGAGCCTGCTTCCTCCTCTCTCTCTGCCTGCCTCTCTGCCTACTTGTGATCTCTCTCTCTGTCAAATAAATAAATAAAATAAAAAAAAGTTATGTTTACATTATACTGTAGTTTATTAAGAGTGCAGTAGCATTATGTCTAAAACAACAATGTACATACCTTAACTAAACAGTACTTTATTACTTAAAAATGCTAATCATCATCCAAGGCTTTAGAGAGTCACGATCTTTTTGTGAGGGTGTTTGCCTCAGTGTTGATGGCTACTGACTGATGAGGATGGTGGTTGCTGAAGGTTGGGGGTGGCTGTGACAATTTCTTAAGATAAGGCAACAATGACATTTTTCATGTCAATTGATTATTCCTTCCACCAACATTTTTTTTTTTCTCCAGCATGTGATGCTGTTTGATAACATTTACCCACTGCAGAACTTCTTTCTGAATTGGAGTCAATCTTCTCAAATCCTGCTGCTGCTTTATTAACTAAGTTTATGTGATATTCTAAATCCTCTGTTGTCATTTCATCAGTCTTTGCAGCATCTTCACTAGGAGTAGATTCATCTCAAGAAACCACTTTCTTGGGACGCCTGGGTGGCTCAGTTGGTTGGACGACTGCCTTCGGCTCAGGTCATGATCCCGGAGACCCGGGATCGAGTCCCGCATCGGGCTCCCAGCTCCACGGGGAGTCTGCTTCTCCCTCTGACTTTTTCCTCGCTCATGCTGTCTCACTGCCTCTCTCTCAAATAAATAAATAAAATCTTAAAAAAAAAAAAAAAGAAACCACTTTCTTTGCTCATTCCTAAGAAGCAACTCCTCACCCATGAATGTTTGATCATGAGAATACCACTGCTCAGTCACATCTTCAGACTCCGCTCCTAATTCTAGTTCCTTTGCTGCTTCTACCACCTCTGCAGTTACTGCCGCCAGGAAGTGTTGGACCCTTCCAAGTCATCCATGAGGGTTAGAATCAACTTCTTCACTTTCTGTTAATGTTGATATTTTGACCACTTCTTGTGAATGTTCTTAATGGAATCTAGAATGGCGAATCCTTTCCAGAAGGGTTCTCTTTGCCCAGATCCCGCAGAAGAATCACTATCTAATATGGCAGCTATATCCTTAAGAAATATATTTCTTAAATAATAAGACTTAAAAGTCAAAATGAATCCTTGATTCCTGGGCTGCCGAATGGAGGTTGTGTTAGCAGAGATGAAAATAACATGGATCTTGTGGTACATCTCTACCAGAGCTCTAGGTTCATTGTCAATGAGCAGTAATATTTTGAAAGGAATCTTTTCTTCTGAGCAGTAGTTCTCAACAGTAGGCTTAAAATATTTAGTAAAACATGTTATAAACAGATGTACTGTCATCCAGGCTTTGTTGCTCCATTTCTAGATCACTGGCAGAATAGATTTAGCATAGTTCTTAAGAGTTCTAGGATTTTCAGAATGGTACATGAGCATTGGCTTCAACTTCAAGTCATCAGCTGCATTGCCCTAAGAGGAGAGTCAAGTTGTCCTATGAAGCTTTGAAGCCAGCATTGACTTCTCCTCTCTAGGTATGAAAATTCCGTCCTCTTCCAGTATAAGGCTATTTAGTCTACATTGAAAATCTGTTGTTTAGTGTTGCTACCTTCCTTAATTATTTTAGGTAAATCTTCTGGATAGCTTGCTGCAGCTTCTCCATCAGCACTTGCTGCTTCACTTTGCATTTTTATGTTATGGAGAAGCCTTCTTTCCTTAAACCCCATGAGTCAACCTGTGCTAGCTTCCAAATTTTCTCCTGTAGCTTTCTCACCTCTCTCAGTTCTCATAGAATTGAAGGGAGTTAGAGGGTTTGGACCTTGCTCTGGATTAAGCTTTGGCTTAAGGGGATGCTGTGGCTGGTTTGATCTATCCAGACCACTAAAACTTTCTTCATATCAGCAATAAGACTGTTTTGCTTTATCACTCATGTGTTCACTGGAGTAGCACTTTTAATTTCCTTCAAGAATTTTTCTTTTGCATTTATAACTTGATTATAAGTTGATGCAAGAGGCCTAGCTTTCAGCCTGCTTTGGCTGTAGACATGCCTTCCTCATTCAGCTTAATCATTTCTAGCTTCTGATTTAAAGTACGAAACATGTGACTCCTCCTTTCACTTAAACACTTAAAGGCCATTGTTGAGTTATTAATTGGCCTAATTTCAATATTGTTGTGTCTCAGGAAATAAAAGGCCCAAGGAGAGGGAGAAAGATAGGGAAACAACAGGTCAGTGGAATAGTCATAGCACACACGATATTTATCAATTAAGTTTGCTGTCTTATATGGCACAGTTGTGGTGCCCCAAAACAATTACAGTAGTAATATCAAAGATCACTGATCACAGATACACATAGCAAATATAATAATAATGAAAAATCTTGAAATAATGTGAGAATTACCAAAGTGTGACCCAGAGACACAATGCGAGCTTATCTGTTGGGAAAACGTTGCTGATAGACTTGCTAGATGCAGGATTGCCACAAACCTTCCATTTGGAAAAAAACGCAATATCAGCAAAGCACAAAAGAAACAGAATAATAAAGTGAAGCACAGTAAAATGAGGTTTGCTTCTACAAGAAGAGCTCAGGGTGGGGAGAGTTTGACAGAGAGCAGGTAAGAGAGGGAGGCTTCTCTTAGGTAAGAAAGGGAAGCAGTGGAGGTAGAGGCTTAAGAGAATGTGAACATGACCAGTCACACAACACTAGCCCAAGACCCATTCTTTTTCCTCTTTCTCTCCTTCCTCGTTCCCTTCCATCACCTTTCTCATGTCTTCCTCCCTCCCTCATTCCATCTCTTGCCTCACTTCTCCTTCTCCCCTATCCCCTCCATACCTTTCCTTCTCTCCCTTCCTTCTTCCTTTTCATGACCTTCCATTTTCCTTATGCCTGTTCTCAGCGGGTGATTTTACTTGGGAAATGAACAGCCAAACAGTTTGACTATGCCTTATGTTGGGCTAGATGTTTTTGGGATGTAGGTGTACTTTCGAAATGCTTTCGGGGGCTCCTGGGTGGCTTAGTCATTAAGTGTCTGCCTTGGGCTCAGGTCATGATCCCAGGATCCTGGGATCCAGCCCCACATCGGGCTCCTTTCTCAGTGGGGAGTCTGCTTCTCCCTCTCCTACTCCCCCTGCTTATGTTCCCTCTCTTGCTGTCTCTGTCTGTGTCAAATAAATAAACAAAATCTTAAAAACAAAAAACAAAAAACAAAACTGCTTTCTGGGAAACCTCAGGTTTCTACAAGATGCTTCTATAGAGTTTCAAGTTTAATTCAACCAAAAATTATATTTCATTATTTTAAAAGGTGTAATCAAAACCAAAATGAAAACTTTAAGCTAAAACAACAGACTCTACAATGTATCTGCCAATTTTTAGCACTTTAGAGACTGTGGAGCATACCAGGTACACAGGGTTTATCTTGTTTTCATGCAGATTTTAAGCTATGGTTCCTTTTGCTTATTTATGCGTGTATTTGTCCTTCCTACAAGTGTGTACTTTAGTAGGATGGAGGGAGCTTTTCTCTGGTCTTTCCTTGAATTCAAGCCTGTACATGTCTGCTCATGTCAAATGATACAAATGAGCTCACTAGTTCAGCACGTGTGTACTGTGCTCCAGTAAATGCCAAGCAGAGCTCAGGCACATCTGCTCGCTTATGCTCTTATCATGGCTTATTAGACAATTGTGCAATAACAGGTGAACTCTACACACTGTGTCATGGCCCTACTTTCCAAATGAAGTGTCAGATGTTACTTGCCTAAATTAAATATACACATAAGTGTAACTGTGAAAATTGAGGTGGGATAATTGCTGTTCAAACTAGAAATCAATCACTAATTAAAAACAGGAAGTTTCAAAGAAAATAGAATTTCCTGGCTAATACTATGAAAATTATAAGATGACACAAGTTAAGTTACACCAGCCCCAAATACAGTGTCCTCTACACAAAGTCTTCATTATGTTCGTGAAATTAAAATTTGCAAAGTTCTTTGTTCTGTGAATACACTCTGACATGTTCTTAAGTTCTGAAATGAAAGATTGACTATAAAAAATAAGTCTCCCAGCATCTTTTAGTACAGTTTGAACCACCAGTTAATGTTATTGAAAAAGTACACTTAAAAATGTAAGTCTGTCAGTAAAAAAGTATTTACAGCACCATTTGAAGTTATCATGTAAGTAAGGGAAAAAGCACAAGATATCAGGAAAATATTCATTCAACCCTATGCTATTGATTTTGCTACAGTCATGGTAAATGAACAAGCAATGAGTTACACACTTATTGCCATTCCTTTAAAATACTGTGTGAAAAAGATACCAAGAAACTGCTCATAAAGAATTGTTTATTTCAAAAGGTGAAATATGTGAAACCATTTTAATTCACCTGGTTCAAGGTGTGAGTACTATGCATTACACCAATTTGTTGGTAAGATAGGACCAAACAAATAAACACAAAGGATATACATTTCTGAATAAAATCCTTGAAGCACATACAACAGTGTTGAAAGTGTTTAAGTTAATTTTAATTAAAAAAAATTCCATCAAGTCAGTTGTCAAAATGGATTGGTATGCAATTAGCATTGAGAAAGTAATGGCTAGAAAAACTATAGGATTTGTAATACAGGAGCAGTTGCCAAAATGAGTTCAAATAATTGTGGTATATCGAGTAAACAATCATTTGCTATGAAGTAGGTTAATGAGCATCTTTCAAACAATCTTTTATTTTTTTGATAGAAATTGCCAAATTTTAAAGGTGTGCTCTTTGTAATGCAGAATTTTTAGCATTTTGTGTGTGTGTGTGTGTGTGTGTGTGTGTGAAATGAGTCCCAAAATTCCCTTTTCAATTGAAGTTACTTCTCCCAAGGCTAAGTGCTGATACAAATCTTTCAAAAGAGACAAGAAATCTTTTTTTCCCCCCCCCTTCCTGGTAATAGCACCATTAACAGAGCCTCTCTTAAAACATGGTTTTGCCTGCTTGTGTCTCTTGTTGACATTTTTAATAAGCTGAAGAAACTCAGTATGACAATGCTAGCGTGCCATGTTAATCTCATTTACAACTACCTATAAAATTAGCAATAAAATTGAAACTTAAAATTTGGATTCAATATAAAAACAAAGCAAATTTGATTCTTATAAAAGTCTGAGTAAATATGTGATTGAGATGGGCATTGAAATGTATAATATTCTTCAATGACATTACTGAATGTCTCATAATATTTCGAGATGTATATAATGTATACACACACACACACATATATGTATATATATATATAAAATTTTAAACCCGGTGAAAAAACCATCAAATGTAATTCTGAGATATTACTAATCATTCATATTGCAAACACAGATTTTGTACTACTCCTCTTTCAAGATTCTGGATGTGTTTAATTGAAGACTTCTGAGGTTACAAAGAAAGATGTTAAAATAATTTACTCATCATCTGTGTAAATCAGAATTTTCTCTAGCCCCTGCAACCAAAACAAATGCAGAAATAAATTGGATACTCATGCTGAAATTGGATTACAACCATCAATTGTGGTGCCTCGTTTCAATGTTTCATGTACAGTCCAGTAATCTTGTTTTCTTATCGATTGTCTTCCTGAGTGAATATTATGAATTCAAACTTATAAAATAAATTCATACCTGAACATCGTTTGTATATTCTTTATACTGAAATTTCTGCTCAATATTTCACTTTGTTTCATTTCGCTTTTCTCTTTCTTTTCACTTTTATGGCTGTACTGCCTTTCATTTATATTCATTGAACATCTACGATGTTCTAGGTTCTAGAGATGTAAGGGTGAACAAACCAGAAAAGATCCCTGATCACATGGAAACTATCTTCTCTTAAGGAAAAAAAACCAAAACTGCTATTAAATTTTTGAACTATGATCCTAGATTTTAATTTCTACAACAAGGAGGATCCAACCTGAATTGGCAAATTCTTCCTTTCCCATAGATGCTCTGTGGAACAGACTTCCTAGAGATGTTTGGAACTAAGCAGTGAGCAGACTTTAGAGGTAGAGAGAGCACTGGATATATTTGGTTCAGAGTGAGTTGTTCGGGACCTCAGCTTTAAAGGCTGAGGTTTTCTTTGTGAAGGCAGAAGGAAATAACAAAACAAAACAAAACTCTGTATTATTTGCAAGCTTTGCAACTTCCCAAAACACATGTGCGGTAGCTGCAGTTCGTAAGTTTGTAGTAGTTTCAAAGGTCTGAACATGACCTAGAAAGATCAGTCATCAAGTATTTATTAACCACCAGCACATTCCTAGGTATTCTCTGAGAAATAAGTAGGAAATATTAGATATTTTTCTCTGTCCTTAAGAAGTTTGAGAACTAGCTCTAAAAGAAAACTAACCATTCATCATACCAGGCACAAATAGACAAAACTATCTGTAAAGTGACACTTAGAATGGAAAGATAAATCAGCTGTTCCTTTTCCTAAGGCTGGATGTAGCCAGAGACTACTGTAATAAAACATGGAATATAATATGGCCGTAAAAGAAAGACTTTCAAGCAATGTGCCATTGACTTTAAAGCCATAGGTATTTTGAAAAAGAAGAAAATGTGGGATAAAATGGTTGGGAAGAAAATTCTGTGGAGGTAGAAGGACACCATTTGGGTCAGTGATATGCTGGAGCTAGCTCATGCCATCTCCCAGAGTTTATCCCTAACTCTGAATTGAGTGCTGACATGTTGGTAGGGAATACTGATCACAATGGAAAATATTTATAATGTGGAAAATGGCAAATACTACAAATCATGCTTTTCTCTTTGTTTTTATTTTGTTTTTGTCTTTTAGTGGAGACTTGCTTGATAAACATTAACCAGTATTCCACTGGTCTATTTGGATACATAGTGGAAGGTTAGCTAGTGGTTAGGAGTGGAGTTCCAGTTGCTGAAGAGGATCATTGATCTGTATTAGTCACTATTGCCTAATAAGCTTAGCAAATTGTTGTGCATGATATGGATAAGTTGAAAAAGTAATAGGAGAAGAAATTCTTGGGACCAGACCCACTCTGAGGTATTCAATTTCCCATGAAGATACTCCCTTGTGCTTAGATACTTAATGCCCCTATATTTCCCTAAAAATGTAAGCCAGCTGCTCCCCATCTATGCTTCACTCAGAAGTGCCTTCCCTTCATTCTCCCTCATCAATTGGCCCTTTCTGAGTACCTTTGCCTAAAACGTTAATTTCATCACGTCTAATCAAAGTGTCACTAGGTTGTAAGGGCTCAACGTGGAAAGCATTTCCTTGGATTATACTTTAGCATTCAGTAGATTTGGGCTCAATCCTGGCTCTATTTCTCATTTATGCTGTGAGTATGGGCAACTTGATAAGGTGAGTTGGCTTCAGTTTCCTTATTTGTTAAGCAGAGTTAATAATATCTTCTTCGTAACGTAAAGAGACACAAATGAAATTATACATGGGTGTAGGGAATCTAATGACATTCCTGGCAGCCAGTAAGTAGGAGATATCATTATTTTGTGTGGTATTATATACAAATATAAACATATAAACACATATTTATAACTCCTCCAGCACCCCAACTTTTTTCTTTTTAAAAATTGGGGTGAAAATAAATAAAATCTTTAAAAAATAAAATAAAATTGTGATATAAGTGACATATAACATTGGTTTTAGGTGTAGTGATTCAACATTTATATATATTGTAAAATGATCAGCACAGTAAGTCCAGTTAATGTCTGTTTTACACACATAGTTTTGATTTTTTTCTTGTGTTGAGAACTTTTAAGATTTATCCTCTTAGCAACATTCAAATATATAATAGAGTATTATTAGCTGTAGTCACTATGCTGAACATTACATCCCCAGGACTTATTTATTTTATAACTGAAAGTTTGTACGTTTTGACCCCATCACCCATTTTGCCCACCGCCCCCCCTCCAAGCAACTACATATGTGCTCTCTGTAACTGATTTTGGTTGTTTTGTTTATTAGTATTAGATTATACATATAAATGGAATCATAGCATTTATCTTTCTTGGTCTGACATTTCATTGAGCCTAATGCCTTTAAGGTCTATCCATGTTGTCACAGATAGAAAGACTTCCTTTTTTTTAATGGCTGAATAATAATATATAAAACTACTATTTTCATAATGGCTGCACCAATTTACATTTCCACCAACAGTACACAGTGATTCCTTTTCTCTACATCGTTGCCAATACTTGTTATTTCTTGTCTTTTTTTAATAGCCATTCTAACAGGTGTGAAGTGATATTTTATTGTGGTTTTGATTTGTAGCGCTCTGATTAGGGATATTGATCATCTTTTTACATACCTGCTGGCCATCTGTATATCTTCTTTAGAAAAATCTCTATTCAAATCCTCTCTCCATTTTTAAATTGGTTACTGTTATTCTTATTTGCCATTGAGTTGTATGAGTTCTTCATATAATATTTTGGATATTAACTCCTTTTTGATATATGTTTTGCAAATATTTTCTCCCACTTAGTAGGTTGGTTGGCTTCCCAACTTTTAAGGAGGGTTTATGCAAATTTGTTATCTAGCTGAAGATTTCTTTTATGTTATAAATATGACACAGTGACCTATTTACCTCCATTGAGTTTTAGAGCAACAGGAACAGTCTCATTTTTATTGATATATATGTGGAGGGGAGGGCTGGTTGACAAAACATTGTCATATTGATATATATGTGGAGGGGAGGGCTGGTTGACTTCCCCCTCCGTCAAAAAAAAAAACCCTAAAGCTATATGAGGATGCTGCAATTTCTATCCTGTACATCATGTGCATGATGATGCACATTAATGCAACTGTGATAATACTTTTGTGATATTAAACCAATGTATTTGTCAGCTTAAATCATATTCCCTTTTAGCATTCCATTCCTAAGGCTGAGAGGTGAAGCTTATTGCTTTAGGGAATGAAAGAGAGAATGGCTCCTTCCTGGAACCCATAAGGTCATTGATGTGCTTTGAATCTTAAGGCTGGCTGTTGTGAGTACAAGGCTGTAATAGTGATATCCAGACAATCTCAAAAAAGAAAAACATGTTCCATTTCCTTTGGCCATTATTTACAAGACCTAGACATGCATTACTAGAGCACAGAAGTTATTGTTTTGTTTTGTTTTTGTTTTTTAATGTGTCTGGAACAAATAAAAGAACAGGATATAAAGAAGAAGATCTACCCCTTCTTGCGCTCTTGAGTTATGGGAAAAGTAAGACCAAAGTAAAGTGAAAAATTATACTTGATGTTTTATTGTCCTTTTTTGGGAGAGGAAATTGAAGGAGGAGTATCACAGAAGTATCTACATGTTACTGAGGAGTCCAGGAACATGGCTGTGAATGTATGGTGTGTGTGTGTGTGTGAGAGAGAGAGAGTGTGTGTGTGTTAAAGAGTGTGTGTGTGTGTAGTAGTGTAGTAGCATAACCTCCTTTGGTATACAACTAAAGATTGCAAACATATAGAGCATGGATTAGCAAACTTTTCTTGTTAAAACTCAGGTAATATTTTAGGCTTTGTGGACTACATGATACAACTCTGCAGTAATAGCACAAAAATTGTCATAGATAATACATAAATGGATGGGTATGTGTTTCAGTAAGACTTTATTTATAAAATCAAGTAGTAGGCTGGATTGGCTTTCAGATTATAGATCATCAACTCCCACTCCACAAGATACCTCAGATGTGGATATTTCCAGCATGTCACAGGGCTTCTGTGAGGGTGTCCAGGGGTGCCATGAGAACTGGTAGGCCACCAGAGGACTGAAATAAAGACAGAGAGGCTACTGTTTCTAGGGAATAGTGACAGGAGATTAATGGTGTGCAACCCTCCAAAATTCCCACTCCCAAGCCATACATTGAATCTAGAGGAGGAGCATGGACAAGGAGAGACTAGAAATATCTTTCATTTATTTCCACCAGCCAACAATACTTTGATGAGGTTTACTTTTTGCCTTTAATATTAGAAATTATTATTTTTTTCAGGCACCTGGGTGGCTCAGTCAGTTGAGTATATGACTCTGGATCTCAGCTTAGGTCTTCTCAGCGTTGTCCGTCCAAGCCCTTCATGGGGCTCTTCGTTTTGATTCTGATACTCATCTGTGGTATATCTTTCTTCCATGATATTTAGTCATTACTCCCCACCATGTCTTCCTTAATCTTTATCTACTCTCCCTATTGCTCAGCTGGTGGAGAATCACTCATCTATCTATATACTACTTAGTCAAGGGTAGGTGTTACTGCATGGTGAAAATAATTTTCTAGGAAACTTACTTCTAGATGAATAGATCCTTCCTGTTTTTGGCAATAGTTTAATCCCTGTTACAGGTTGAATTATGCATCCCCCCCAAAAAATATTTTTAAGTCTTAACCCTTAGTATTTCTGAATATGACCTTATTTGGAAATAGGGTTTTTGTCAATGACCAAATTAAGATGAGTTCATTAGGGAAGGTTCTAATCCAGTAAGGTTGGCATTCATAAAAAAGGGGGAAGTTTTGACACAATTATAGAAGGAAGACAGTGTGAAAGCACAGAGAATGCCTCATCTATAGGTCAAAAAATATGTAAGACAAAAGCTAGCAGGGAGGCATGGAATAGATTGTTCCCCTCAATCCTCAAAGGGACAGCCCTTCTGGCAGCTTGATTTTGGACTTCTAGACTTCACAACTATGAGACAATACATTTCTGTTCTTTAAATCAACCTGATTTGTGGTACTTTGTTTTGGCAGCCCCAGGAAACTAACACAATCTCCTTCACTGTTTCCCTTTGGAGAATATTCAAAAGTTAAATAACCAAAGCTTAAATGAGTACACATGACTAAGATGTCACCCTAACTCATCCTGTAACTTCTGGTTGGTTCTTGCCAAACATTCTGTTGAACACACTGAACTAATTCTACTGATTTCTATTTAACTCTAGATAAAAATTCATTTTTAATTACACTGTTATGTAACTATATTTAGATCACAAATGAAGAGAGTCATCAAATGCCTTCTGGTTTTTTCAAGGCAGGACCCCTGGTCATCAATCTGGATTTTGATGCTGGCACCCAAGGTAATGTAGGGAGGTCCTAATCCTGATACTTTTTTTTCCCCCTCTATTAAATTCTTAGTATTTCGTGAAGCACCTGGATGACCCAGTTGGCTAAGCATCTGCCTTCTGCTCAGGTCATGATCTCAGGGTCCTGGGATGCTGTTCACATCAGGCTCCCGGCTGGTTCTCTCTCTCCCTCTGCCACTCTCTGTGCTTGTGCTCCCTCTCTCTCTCTCAAATACATAAAATATTTAAAATGTTTTAAAAAATTTCTTAGTATTTCTTCTGGGAAGCCATAAAACAACTCTATGTCTTCAGAGTAAAAGAGAAATACAAAGTGGTAAATATCCTGTTAAATTTAAGAGCATGATTTTAGACCCCGAGGTGAATTCCTTTTATTGTAATCATCCAGTTTGGCTGGATAGAAAAAGCCAAGGAAAACACAAGCATGACAGACTTTAGTTTGGTTTCAAGTCTGTGGCTTCTGCCCTCTCAGAGAGTGATTTGAGCTTCGAGGATGAATTCCTTGACTTGCCAGGTATTCTTTTAGTGTACAAGGATATTTTTGTGCTGTTCTGTAGCTTGTATGCAATGGTATTGTGTAAGCTGTACTATAGGGAGAAAGACATGATTAAAAACATTTGTGGCTCATCGTTAAATATAGAAATCATTATAATTGGATTAATTTAGGAAATACACAATGATGCTTGAGTTTCCCCTTGAGAACCAAATATACATTGAGAGCTACATTTTCAAAAAGCACAGAGTTGGCTTTCTCGCATTAAAAAATACAAATTCATAATTCAGACTCCCTTAGTCCCAGGCCTCAGTTAAAGAAAGTGTAACATCTGCATCCCATGTTAGGTGATATTTTTGCTTGAGTCAAATCCATCTCTGGAAATGGTGAATATGGTTTTCTGCAGGTGAATATAGCAGTGCTCCATGAAGCTTTGCTCCTAGAGGTACAACTGGAATTTTGCAAATGCCACTGGAAGCAGTTACATCCATCAATCCTAGTAGGAGAAAGGAGAGTAGCAGATGTAGAAAATGTAAGTGAAGGAATAGTCATGTAACAAAATACTTTCAGCATATCTTTTGTTTTGTAACGTTACCCATGACATGCCTATCAGTAATATTGTCAGAGGCTGTAATTGAAGAGATATATTAATTATTATCAGTCACCTCCAGCACTCTTATGGATGGTAGAGTGATGTCTTCATAAAATAAAGACACCGATGTCTGGTGTGCGGGAGGCTGTGGAAACAAGATTTTTTTTTTTTCCAAAGGTCTGTAGCTAAAGGTGCTCCAGCTTGGATTTCCTTTTAGCACTGTTCCTAAATTCCTGGACTGAAAAACTACTGGAGATGTAACATCCAACTTTCCTCTCTCTTTTCTCTCCCTCCTTTTGGTTCTGCTCTGGGAAAAGAAAAATTAAGGGCACAGCATGGTTAAGAAGCCTAGTGCCATAGTCTGGGAGGACTAATGTAAGTTCCAGCCCTTCTGCTGGATTTCCCCTTCGTTTGTCTGAGGGGGTTAGTTGCCTGCCTCGCAGTCTTCTGCCCCTCTCCGGCTCTGTGTTCCAGCACAAAACAGGTTCAGACAAATGAAGGCCTTTGGAGCCTGCCTCCTTTTTTTCATTATCTCCTTACTTATAAGCTGCAATTTTGTAGAGGAAAGTAGGGTGTCGTTACCAGAAAGCAGTAGATTTCCCACAAGTTGGAAAAGACATATCTATAGCTGTTGTTTTTAATTGGAATTTGCAGAATATGTTCAGAATAAAACCGGATTGTTTCCACCTTCATTTTTTCCCCAACAATTTGAGATGGTACCTGGAATTATAATAGACTTTTATATCCCCTGTATAGGTCAGAGTCTGTTTGGCAAAAGTGGGCATCAAAACAGTTCTTTCAAAGCTGCGGCAACAGTGGGATATGAGCACTGCTAGAAACATTTCCCCAAATTATGCGAAATGATTCCAGCAGGGTGGGATGAAAGATAGAGAAGGGCTGCTAGGAGGAGTGATCCCTGGAGCAAGGAATGGGAGGGCGGACTGATGGGAAAAATCTGTAAGTCTTCTTTAGCAGATCCTTCTACTTAGGTGGATGTGGATTTTGCTGGAACCACATGTATGTCGTTACCTTGGGGTAGCTCCTGAAATTTTTCAATTATTGAGAACTCAGATAAATAAGATAAATAGATTTGGAGGTAAGCGTTCACTTTTCTTGTATGAAAGGAGATGAAAGGAGACTGGAGGCCAACCCCCAACCCCCCCATAAAAACAAACAAGCAAACAACTAACAGTTGGCTCATGACTAGTTCTTGATGACGACTTGGTCCTGTTTAGATGTTATCTGACTTCCCACTACTGGTACTTTTATTTGGTTGTCAAAATTACTACCCTAGGTTGTTAATCTAATTATAAGATTATTATGTCATTAGAATTTGATCTGTCACATCTCAGGCTATTTTGAATTACCTATCAAACCTGTATATTAAAAAAAATCCAGATTCATTTATTTTTGAAGGAGTAATTTTTCTACTGAAGATTATGTGTAAATGTTGGAGACTCACAGATACCTTTGCAGTCGTTTGTGTGTGTCTGCAGGTGCTCCCAGCATAGAGATGTCATTCCTGCCACATAGCTTTCTCTTTCCTCCCTCTCACATCTCACCCATATCCGCATGCAACAACATACTACCTACCAGGGATTGTCATTTTTTGCTAATTTTGGCCTAGAGTCTCCCTGCCTGTAAAGTGTTTTCATGCTAAAGATCATCATTCACATCAAAGAAAGGAGATTTTCCTAAGTATTTAGTATTGAGAAGCTTCTTTTCTGCAATCTAAATGTTCTAGTGAGATTTGTTCAGTATCATTAAAAATATTAGCCCACTGTAATCTCTCATGTCTTCCAGAGGAATTTGGAAACGAATTCTGCTCTTCAAAACCTCAGAATATTTCATGTTGTAACTCTTACTTAAATCTTCACTGTAACAGTCAAGGAATTGAACAATTAAGTTGCCTATCCTATTTTTTAAAAACTTGTTTCCTCACACGAATGCCTCTTCTTTTCCACAGCACTCTTGCCTTTTATGGACTAATTTCTGTCGGCACATAGTTTGTCTTAACTGAATGTGGCATGCCATTTGAAAAATTTTGAGCAATCAGAAATAGCTGATTATAGGGATTCCTACATCCTTCATTCTCAGTTCCTGGTTTTGTAATGTCACTCTGTTCCCACCTTCAAATTACATTGTGGCAATTCAGTAGGGCCAAGAGGGAGTATAGTGTAATGGTTAAGAAAATGGATTTTGAGTTTGAAAGACCAATTTAGAAATGCTGCTCAGTTCATCTTAGGCAAATTATTTAATGTCTTTCTTTTTTTGGTCATCTGTAAAAATGAGGATTATAATATCTGTTTCATTGCCATGAAGATTAAGTGAAATATTATGAGTAAAGTGTATCACACACAATCATCACTCAGTGATGGTTAAGACATTAACAAGAGACTGGTTTATCACTAAAAAGGTGCTAGAGATTCTGTCCAAAAATAGAAATTTCTCAGTTGGACACATTAATTCACTTTCCTACTATAATTTACCATTTTATAACTATCATTCTAAATTAATACATAGTTAATCCTGATTTCTGATATGTAGTGGTGTTTTCCAGCTATAATGGGGAAATTGCAATATGCCTAAAGATAATTGGATTATAAGGAACATGAGAGATCTGAGGGAATATAGATGAACATTTGTGTGAGATTTTTAAAAAACTTTTTTATTATTTTTTTTAATATTCTAACTTCAGGAGCGCCTGGGTGTCTCAGTCGGTTAAGCCTCTGCCTTCAACTCAGGTCATGTTCTCAGGGTCCTGGGATCGAGCCCCAGGAGCCCCATGTTGGGCTCTGCTCATCAGGGAGCCTGCTTCTCCCTGTGCCAAGCTGAATTGATTAAAATTCATTCAATGATTTAATAAATTTTATCAAATCTAAGATGATTTTGATTATAAAAAGTCACCCCAATTTCAGAAAGTATGCATTGTAGAGTCCATGAAATACGGAAGCATTAATTTTCAAGGATTTATTCTCTTTAGGAACTGAATATTCTTTGTAATTCAAGTTCGTCCTCTCTCCTCGTCACCAGTATAATTGGCTGATTGGCACTTACAAGGATGAGAGCGCCTAGGAAACAAACTTTGGCAAATATTTGTGGATGCCTTTGTTGGCAGATCCAAAAAAAATCCACATCATTTCTAGGGCACCTATTTTAATACTACATTGGGATAATTTTGTTTTTTAAAAAAGGACAGTATAATAATCCCTTCTATTAAATATAACTGGGTGTAGTCATTCTTTTTTGTTTGAGTATAGAATGATTCAAAATAATGGATGATGCATTTAATAAAAATACATTTGATAAAAATGGCCACACTAGGGATGCCTGGGTAGCTCAGTTGGTTAAGCGGCTGCCTTTGGCTCAGGTCATGATCCCAGCGTCCTGGGATCAAGTCCCACATCGGGCTCCTTGCTCGGCAGGGAGCCTGCTTCTCCCTCTGTCTCTGCCTGCCACTCTGTCTGCCTGTGCTTGCTTGCTCGCTCTCCCTCTCTCTCTGACAAATAAATAAATCTTTTTAAAAAAAAGGCCACACAATATACAAAAATGTTATGATTATAACAAGTTGTTTGTATAATTATTCGAAGTACTTTATTGTATTACTATTAAAGTCAGTTATTTATTATGATTTTAATAAGCATTCTCTGTCAAATAAATAAATAAAATTTTTAAAAAAAGGTGGGGGCGCCTGGGTGGCTCAATAGGTTAAAGCCTCTGCTTTCATCTCTGGTCATGATCCCAGGGTCCTGGGACCAAGCCCCACATCTGGCTCCTTGCTCGACAGGGAGTCTGCTTCTCCCTCTCCCTCTGCTGCTGCTGTTGCTGCTGTCTGTCAAATAAATAAATAAAATCTTAAAAAAAATATATATATATAATGAGTTTAATATATATGGTGCCTCTTACCCAGTCTCATAAATGTAGGAAAGTACATACATTTGTAACAACTTAGTTTGATATAGATGGAAAATGCATAGTTTGTATGGAATCTGGGCCTTTGGTTTTACCAGTGCTTATGGGTTCCAGATCTGAAGCTCTTGTCACATGGAGTTCCTTTTCAGTTCGTGATGGAAATCTGAGCTGTGGATGCTTTGACCTCAAACTTCTCTATTCAGTCTCATCCAATCTGTTGCTACATCTGTAAATTTAAGATGATCAGTGATTTTGACAAATTGGCTATAGTCTGGAAAACAAATGCATAACGCATAGGGAACTTGACATTTTTGGTAGAATTAAAAGTTAATTTGTTTAAAATTATTTTAAGGGATAATATTTCACTACATATATGCACACATACATGTGTTTATGCTCATAGCAAAATATATTTAATATCACATGTCAAAAATGGAACTATTTTCAGAAAAACAAAATACTAAAACCACCTTGATAGAGAGGGATCCTTTAAGATGGGTGTTAAGGCATAGCATAGCAAACGCTGTTCAGGCTTTAAGTCAGACAGATGTAATTGAAAAATCTTACTTCTTGTTGAGAATTAGCTGTGATCTTAGACAAGCCACTTGACCTTTCTGAATCTCAGCTTTCTCATGTGTAAAAAACTGGTAATACCCTTCTAATAGATGTATTAAGAAGTTGATTGTGATAAAGTATGTGAAAACAATTAACTCCACCTCTCAGACTACTCAAAAAATTGCTTTGGGTTCATTCTCTCTCAAAATCAGTATTGTGCAGTGGTTATTATGTAAAAATATCTACATACATAAAAATGCAAATGCACTTAATATCATTATCTAATCAAGAACATCAAACAATAATTTTGTGTGTATAATATAGGCCTTCAGTACCCTCCCCCGTGTTTTGTGTCTCCATCAACAGTAGTGGAGACTCGAGACCTGTTCTCCAGCTGTCACTCCAGTCTCACCACCATTAGCTGCTCTGAGACTCACAGATCAAACCATGTTTGGTTTCTGTTATGTTTGTCTCCATAAAATGCCCCAGAATCCCAGGCCACCCTTCGTCTCCTACACTCTAACACCCTGTATTAGTTCAGGAAATCCTGCCACAGGGCCCTGAAGAAATCATGGGTAATGATCCACAGAATCCCCTGCACATTCAGCACATTCTTGAACATTCACCTCACCTTCTCCCTCTGACTGGCTACCTGGTTCTCAAAACGGCTACTTCTGCAACCCTCTCTAAGTGGATGTTCAGTTTTTTCCCACTCCACTTACATAGCTGTATGGTAGGTATCTACCCTGTTCCTCAAGACTGTTTCCTTTTCTTTTTTTTTTTTAAATTTATTTATTTGTCAGAGAGAGAGAGAGAGCGAGAGAGCGAGCACAGGCAGACAGAGTGGCAGACAGAGGCAGAGGGAGAAGCAGGCTCCCCGCCGAGCAAGGAGCCCAATGTGGGACTCGATCCCAGGATGCTGGGATCATGACCTGAGCCAAAGGCAGCTGCTTAACCAACTGAGCCACCCAGGCGTCCCGAGACTGTTTCCTTTTCTCCTCCCAGCTTTGAATCCCATGTCATCTGTCATTTTACCACCTTTGCTTTGTTGAAATCAGCTTCCAATCTCGGGTCACACCCCTTCATTTCTTAAAGATTTTTGCTCCTGGCTCCTTGTTTCTCAATCCAAGGCCATCCTTAGTCTCAGTGATTTTTATTTTTATTTTTATTTTTATTTATTTATTTATTTATTTATTTATTTATTTATTTTGAGAGGGAGATGGGGAGGGACTGAAGGAGAAGGAGACAGAGAGAGAAAATCTTTTTTTTTTTTAATTTTTAAAAATTTTTTATAAATATATAATGTATTTTTATCCCCAGGGGTACAGTTCTGTGAATCGCCAGGTTTACACACTTCACAGCACTAACCATAGCACATACCCTCCCCAATGTCCATTACTCCATCCCCCTCTCCCGATCCCCCTCCCCACAGGAACCCTCAGTTTGTTTTGTGAGATTAAGAGTCACTTATGCTTTGTCTCCCTCCCGATCCCATCTTGTTTCTTTTCTTCTTTTCCTA
>PISX010025062.1:0-26659 GCA_004024625.1 Mellivora capensis
TTGCTACAAAAGTTGGGTATTCATCCTTTCTGATGGAGGCATAATACTCCATAGTGTATATGGACCACATCTTCCTTATCCATTCGTCCGTTGAAGGGCATCTTGGTTCTTTCCACAGTTTGGCGACCGTGGCCATTGCTGCTATAAACATTGGGGTACAGATGGCCCTTCTTTTCACTGCATCTGTATCTTTGGGGTAAATACCCAGTAGTGCAATTGAGCCCATTTAATAGAAAGGAAGGAAGGAAGGCAACGAGGGAGGAGAGGGGAGGGGAGGGGAAAAGAAAAGAAAAAAGAGGAAAGGAAGGAAGGAAGGAAAGAAGGAAAAGAGAAAGAAAAGGAAGGAGAAAAGAAAGAAAAAGTAAATACAGCTCTGCTGGGTCAGAAACTATATTTCTCTCACAGGTCTGTTGGAGGGTAAAGTTGCATTTTAGATGAATCCTTAAGTGAGATAATGTTTATAAAGAGACATCGGATCTTAAAACAGGACAGGGCATAAGCCAGAAGAGGTCAAAGAGCTTCCTCTGGTGAAGTCACGGCTAATTTTCAGGACACCCCCACCGGGTTATCAACTCCCCCCAGCACACTGGAAGCGGCCTTATTTACTCAGAGGTCCTGACTTGAGATGACAGACGGTGACTGAGTGCTCACTTTTCTCTGTTCCTTCCGAATGTCATTGCACTTCAAGAAATCCGTAATGGCTCTCAAGGCAAAAAATGTACAAGGACAGAAATTTGGAGTAATTCTTTTTTTTTTTAAGATTTTATTTATTTATTTGTCAGAGAGAGAGAGCGAGCACAGGCAGACAGAGTGGCAGGCAGAGGCAGAGGGAGAAGCAGGCTCCCCGCCAAGCAAGGAGCCCGATGTGGGACTCGATGCCAGGACGCTGGGGTCATGACCTGAGCCAAAGGCAGCTGCTTAACCAACTGAGCCACCCAGGCGTCCCTGGAGTAATTCTTAACTAGAAGATGTCAGCTAGGGTTGATTCACAGAGAAGACTGAAGCTGAAATGTTCAGAGACGGTGGCTGGGGAGGCGAGAGCTTTCCAAAAAGTCCACAGTGAGGCCCACAGGTGCAGAGAGCAGGCATGGGCAAGGGCCCCTTGCCAACATGTTGACCTGTGGGCGTTCTGGAGAACAGCTCTGCCAGGGGGCCGTGTTCTGTGCCCCAGGCCCCCAGGTAAAGGGAGCAGCTAGTCCCGCAGTCTGTTTCTCACAGCGGGGATGCTCTGCCTCATAAGGCATTGGGAGGTGGGCTTGTGGAAGCATTTTTAATTCTTAAAAGTAAGATAAGCATTTTTTAATGTGTTAGTCAATTAGAACAAATATTTTCTAATGTATCAGTCAGTGAAAACGTTCATAAGCCAGGCTGCCATCCCTTTCCCACAGCCCTGGTTGCAAAGTTATAAGAGAGATCTGTGCAAAGCAGAAACCCAAGGAGCTGTGAGAAATCATGACCACAGGCGGGGAGGTTTCCTCTGGCCCCAGAGGAAAGAAGGTCAGCTGAGCCTTCTCCTGACTTGCACTGCACCGGCATTTCCACCCAACTGGCCAAGCATCTCTCAGCTGAAGTGATCCTTAACAGTTTTGAGTTCTCAACTGCTAATACTCTTTGAATACCAACGATGACAGCACAAGGGAGAGATGAGGGCAATCCGCGTGGGCAGAACTACCCACTGTGTATCCTGGCCGGACTGTGGGCTCCGAAGACGGACAGCCTCGCTCCCGCCCTGCGTCTGCTGTTAGCTTGTGTCTTCAGACAAACGACTTAAGTTTCCATCACTCAAATGATCTCAGGTCTGTTTCCTCAACTATAAGAAGAGGCTTACACCCTGTTGCTTATACCAGGCTTGTACCAGGCACACTATGGAGAGTCATCAAATACTGAAAATCCTCTGTTCTCCCTCATTCCACAGTGCCTTTAGCAAGAGAAATTGAAGCACAGTGGGAGAGAAAATGAACGCCCACCTACTCCTTTGTCCATCTGTCAGCAGATGAGACCCAGGGCGTACGGGAGAAAATCTTTGAATACATCCCCCTTATATTTCTCACCTTTCGGACCCTGATTACATACAGGTAGAAAACACATGGTGTGTGCTGCCCAGCAGTGGGTGTTTTTCCCTCACCATTTATTTAAGATGCGATTGGTGAGCACCCCCAGAATAAGCCACGAATTGCAAGCAATATTCTTGTATGTTTCTATTACTTTGGGTATTTTTTTTGCTGTCTCCCATCCCCCCCGAACTTGTTATTGTAATGTTCCTGTTTTGGATTGGCTGTCTTGCACTATCCAAGAGGGATCCTGTTTCATTCCTGGGCACAGAGCCCTCCTAAAATGCTATGGGGGATTGGTTATGATTATCAACATGCTTCTCTCCCTGCTGCCACCCTTGATGAAGGTAGAGGGAGGGAGTGCTTGTGCTGGTCCCAAGAGTATGAAGAGGGAGGCGGAGCATCACTCCATCTCTTCAACAGTAACAGGAATGCTGGTGGGAGCTGCTCTTGTCTCTCTGGACTCTGGAAATTGCAAACAGTCCCGAGGTCCTGGAATCATTTGCCACAGACCTGGTACTCATTGTGCAGGAGCAGGAGAATGATACCGGGCATGTACCTTTGGAACGTGCCCGGACACAAGCCCTTATAAACAATTCTTCATGTTTTGTGGAAGAAAGGAATTTTGCACTTTGCTTTAAAGTTTGCAAGGAGGAATGCTTTCAGATAGATATGCTAGAACAGCACCCATCAAAAACATACTGTGACCCAAATATGTTATATATTAAGTTTTCAATAGCTTTTCACTAAAGAAGAAAAAAAGTGAAATTTATTTTCATCATTTCAACGTGTAATAGAAAATTTATTAAAAAGAAATGCTAACATTCTTTTTTTTTTCCACACTGTCCTCCAAATCCTGTATGAATTTGATGCTTACTAGCACCACCTCCCGTGTGCAGTAACTGCTTTATCGGACAGTGTGGGGCGAGATTGCGTAAGAAAATGTTCAGCTCTTATGTCCCTGCTGGTTGTTGACCACATAATCCAGTAAGGATAAAAATTGGGTTAATTATAAAAAAGTTGAAGGTGAAATTCAACCTCTTGTGGCATAGTTTGCAACTGTTAGTGAACCAACACAATTCTCTAGATACCCGGTATCGCAGATCCCTGTGACAACAGTGACAAGCCAGTCTTGGGGATTGGGGGTAAAAGGTTGAATTGCTTCTTGGCACTCTGCAGACTGCGCATGAGGGTGGTGGCCCTCCACTGTAGCTCAGTGTTTCATTCCAGTGTCCAAAGGTGCTGGAGGGCCGATCCTAAAACAGCGTCAGGGTGCTGCTAAGGAGTACCCGGGAGACAGGTCTAGTGGGAACCCCGTGTGTTCCTGGTCTGGTAGATGATGCAAGGACCGGCCCAGAGGTCTCCTGCCCCGAATGTGTGCCCAACACGAGTCCGTCACTCCTTTGGTTCTCACCAAGTTCTCCAAGGCAACCCGATGTCTCTGGAAGGAGCAGGTTGTTATCAGCAACTGAAGGGAGAACAAGGCAATTGTTCCATCATTTTGTGCTTGTCATTGTCTGGCAGAACTTCCCAGTGTGACAGTGTGGATGCACAAAGAGATCTAAGATGAAATTGCGGAAATTGTGTCCTCTCGTTAGAGTGCTCATCCCTAAAAGTCTGCTGGCCACTTGAATGCCCTTGGACAAGTTTTCTCCTCTCAAATATGACAGGGTTGGCCTGAAAGTTGTCCAGGACCTCTTGCACCTGACATCTATGACTAAGCCCTAGAATACAGGTACAGAAGGTGGGGGGGGGGCAGGATCAACAGAGTCTGATGGGTGGTGAGGGCTCTGGTCTCCTGGGGCCAGGCTGGCTGTCCCTCATGCTGTCCTTTGCTCCACCTGCCAGGACAGGCCCAGTGCAGAAAAGCCCTCTGTGCGAGCAATTGCCTAAGTACTGTGGTCTCTCCATCCTCTTTGTGCTCCCCCTGGAAGAGGCAAATCCAGGGACCCTTCTAGGTGACCCCTATCCCTCACAGAGACTTGGAGGCCTAGGATGGATAGTCTGTTGGTCTAGTGCCCTGAAGGGGTTTCTCAGTTCCGGCAAGTCCTGGAGAAGGACTTCCTTACAGCTCAGGCTCTCTTTATCCCCCCTTCTAGCCCAGACCACTGCCCGCTGTGTTAGCCCCAGAACCTGCCAAGGACACACTGGCCGGACTGACCTCGGAGATCATCTCTATTTCCCTGCCTTCTGCTCTTGCTCGAGTCATCCTTCCTCAGAAAGTTTGGCCTCATCACCTTATGGCAGGGGTAAAGGCACTGGCTTTCCACTCTAGGAGACAGGACACAATGGGACAGATGTTCTTGGTATGCACCCTGTCCTAGAGAGATTGGGGCCCAGGCAGAACTGCAGTGTGACCGTGGGGCGGGAGGCAGGGCCAGTCCCTGAGTACTGCGAATCCAGTGTGTCACCCCACCGCTGGGGTCCTGGAAGCTCCAGATGTCTCCGTTTCACCCTCTGGAAAATAGAGCCACAGAGGCACACAGGTGGGGTGAGGACTAAGCAGAGTACTTGGGGTCCCCCCAGCACCACTCCAAAAGAGGGAGGCACAAGGGGAGCTGACGGCAGGCCAGCCTCAACCAGCTGAGCTCAGGGCCCAATGCCTCCCAGGGCCACTGCAAGGGTGCAGGGGTGGGGGCGAAACTGGGTAGAGGCAAGGAAGGGCCCAAGGGGGACCCCACAGGGGATCATGCTTCACACATCTTGACAAAATCCCTGCTAATATTTTTCACTCAAAAGAAACCAAACCCATGGATTTAGTTTTTTAAACTAATTATGAAAGTAATGTGTGCTCACTATGGAAAATGTAATGTAGACTGAACACAAAGCATTAAGGAAAAGGAACATCACTGGCAACTGTCCCAAGATAACAGTTGGGTATCTCTCCAGGCTTTCTAGCTCTCTTGCTTTAAGGACGCACATGGGAATAAAATAGGAATCTTTTGTGCCCTGTTTTACTCCAACATTTTTTTTTCATGGCATTAAAATATTTCCCTACCCCTTCCCTGTCAAGATTAAATAGTAACCTACCAATATGGCTGCCACACAGTTTACTTATGCTCCATCCACACTGGGCTAACTTTAAGGTTTTTGTTCCATTCTGTTTATTTTTTTAAACTTAAATTTTAGTGAATATACAGTGAGATATTGGTATCTGGAGTAGAAATCAGTGATTCATCACTTAGCTACAACACCCAGTGCTCATCACAAGTGCCCCCTTTTATACCCACCACCCATCTAGCCTATCCCCCAGCCACCTCCCTCCACCAGCCCTCAGTTTGTTCTCTATTATTAAGAGTCTCTCGTGGTTTGTTTCCCTCTCTCTTTTTTTCCTTTTCCCCCTTCCCATATGTTCACCTATTTTGTTTCTTAAATTCCACATATGGGAGAAATCATATGGTATTTGTTTCTCTAGTTCCATCCACAGTGCTGCAAATGACAAGATGTCACTTTTGATGGCTGAGTTATATTCCATTATATGTATAGGCATGCCACATCTTTATCCACTCATCAGCTGATAGACATCTGGGCTCTCTCCGTAGTTTGGCTGTTGTTGACAAAGCTGCTATAAACATTAAGATGCATATACCCCTTCAAATCTATATTTTTGTATTCTTTGGGTAAATACCATGTAGTGCAATTGCTGGGTTGTAAGGTAGTTTTTGTTTTGTTTTTTACTTTTTTTTTTAAATTTTTTAAAAATTTATTTGTCAGAGAGAGAGGGAGAGAGAGAGCGAGTGAGCACAGGCAGACAGAGTGGCAGGCAGAGGCAGAGGGAGAAGCAGGCTCCCTGCCGAGCAAGGAGCCCGATGTGGGACTCGATCCCAGGACGCTGGGATCATGACCTGAGCCGAAGGCAGCCGCTTAACCAACTGAGCCACCCAGGCGCCCCTGTTTTTTACTTTTTGAGGAACCTCCAAACTGTTCTCCAGAGTGGCTGCACCAGTTTGCATTCCCACCAACAGTGCAAGAGGGTTCCCCATTTTTCCACATGCTTGCCAACACCTGTTATTTTTTGTATTGTTCATTTTAGCCATTCTGACAGGTGTGAGGTGATAATCTCATCATGGTTTTGATTTGCATTTCACTGATGATGAGTGATGTTGAACTTCTTTTTATATGACTGTTAACTATCTGGATGTCTTCTTTGGAAGAGTGACTATTCATGTCTTTTGCCCATTAAAAAAAAAATCTCTTCTACCATCATGTTCTTTTTTTTTTTTTTAAAGATTTTATTTATTCATTTGACAGAGACAGAGAAGCAGGCAGAGTGGGGGGAGAGGGGGGAAAGCAGGCTCCCTGCTGAGCAGAGAGCCTGATGCAGGGCTCCATCCCAGGACCCTGAGACCAGAGCCGAAGGCAGAGGCTTAACCCATGGAGCCACCCAGGCACCCCTCTTTTGCCCATTTTTGACTGGATTATTTGTTTTGAGGTGTTGAGTTTGATAAGTTCTTTATATATTTTGAATACTAACCCTCTATCAGATAAGTCATTTGGAAATTTCTTCTCCCATTCTGTTGGCTGCCTTTTAGTTTTGTTCATTGTTTCCTTCACTGTGCAGAAGGTTTTTTTCTTCATGAGGTCCCAATAGTTCATTTTTGCTTTTGTTTCTCTTGCCTCAGGAGACATGTGTAATAAGAAGTTGCTGTGGCTAAGGTCGAAGAGATTTCTGCCTGTGTTCTCCTCTAGGATTTTTTTGGATTCCTTTCTCACATTTAGGTCTTTCATCGATTTTGAGTTTATTTTTGTGTATGGTGTAAGGTAGTGATCCAATTTCATTCTTCTGCATATTGCTGTCCAGTTTTCCCAACACCATTTGCTGAAGACACGGTCTTTTTTCCATTGGATATTCTTTCCTGCTTTGTCAAAGATTAGTTGACCATATAGTTGTGGGTCCATTTCTAGGTTTTCTGTTCTGTTCCATTGATCAGTGTGTCTGTTTTTGTGCCATTACCATTACTGTCTTGATGACTATAGCTGTGTAATATAGCCTGAAATCTGGAATCGAAATGCTTCCAGTTTTTTTCTTTTTCAGAATTGCTTTGCTTATTTGGGGTCTTTTGTGGTTCCATACAAATTTTAGGATTATGTTTTCTAGCTCTGTGAATAATGCTTATGGTATTTTAATAGGGATTGCATTAAGTGTATTGAGTGCTCTAGGTAGCACAAACAGTTTACAATGTTTATTCTTCTAGTCCATGAACATGGAATGCTTTTCCATTTCTTTGTGTCCTTTTCAATTTCTTTCATAAGTGATCTCTAGTTGTCAGAGTACATAGCTTTTACCCCTTAATTAGGCTTATTCCTAGGTATCTTATTGTTTTGGGTGCAATAGCACATAGGATTGATTCCCTGATTTCTTTTTTTGTTGCTTTGTTATTGGTGTATAGAAATGCAACAGATTCTGCACATTGATTTTATATCCAACAACTTCGATGAATTCATGTATTCTAGCAATTTTTTGGTGGAGTCTTCTGGGTTTTCCACATCATAGACTATCATGTTGTCCACAAAGTGTGAAAGTTTGATTTCTTCCTTGCCAGTCTGGATGCCTTTTGTTTCTTTTTGTTTTCTGATTGCTAAGGCTAAGACTACTGGTTATATCTTAAATGCTAATGGTGAGAGTGGACATCCCTGTCTTGTTCCTGACCTTAGAGGAAAGGCTCTTAGTTTTTCCCCATTGAGGATGATATTAGCTGTGGGTCTTTCATATATGGGTTTTATGATACTGAGGTATGTTCCATCTACCCTACATTGTTGAGGGTTTTTACCAAGAAAGGATACTGTATTTTGTCAAATACTTTTTCTGCATCTCCTGAGAGGACCATATGGTTCTTTTCCTTTCTTGTATTAATGCCGTATATCACATTGATTTGTGAATATTGAACTACCCCTACAGCCAGGAATGAATCCCACTTGATCGTGGTGAATAATCCTTTTAATATACTGTTGGATTTGATTTGCTAGTATTTTATTGAGAATTTTTGCATCCATATTCATCAGAGATAAAGTCTGTAATTCTTTTCAGTGGAGTCTTTGTCTGGTTTTGGGATCAAGGTAGTGCTGGCTTCATAGAATGAGTTTGGGACTTTTCCTTTCATCTCTATTTTGGGAACAGTTTCAGAAAAATAGGTATTAGCTCTTGTTTAAATATCCGGTAGAATTCCCCTGGGAATCCATCTGGCCAAACACTTTTGTGTGTTGGGAGATTTTTGATGACTGAATCAATTTCCTTGCTGGTTATTGGTTTGTTAAAATTTTCTTTAGTTCTTCCTGTTTCAGATTTGGTAGTTTGTAGATTTCTAGGACTTTGTCTGTTTCTTCCAGGTTGTCCAGTTTGTTGGCATATAATTTTTCATAGTATTCTCTTATAGTTGTTTGTATTTCTGTGTTGTTGGTTATGATTTCTCTTTCATTCATGATTTTAGGTATTTGGGTCTTTTTTCTTTCTGATAAATCTGGCTAGGAGTTTTTCAATTTTAATTCTTATGAAGAACCGGCTCTTAGCTTTATTAAATTATTCGATTGGTTTCTTTTTGCTTCTATATCATTTATTTCTGCACCAATCTTTATTATTTACCTTCTTCCGCTGGCTTTAGGCTTTATTTGCTGCTCCTTTTCTAGTTCCTTTAGGTGTAAGGTTAGTTTGTGTATTTGAGACTTTTCTTGCTTCTTGAGGTAGGCCTGTATTGCTATATACTTCCCTCTTAAAACTGCCTTTACTATACACCAAAGGCTTCTGTCATTTATTCATTTTTACTTTCTTCCATGTACTTTAAAAAATTTCTTCTTTAATTTTCTAGTTCAGCCATTCATTCCTGAGTAGGATGTTCTTTAATCTCAATGTATTTGAGGTGTTCTCAATCTTTTTCTTGTGGCTGACTTCCAGTTTCATAACACCGTGGTCTGAAAATATGCATGATATGATCTTGGGTTTTTTTGTACTTGTTGAGTACTTGTTGATTTGTGACCCAGTATGTGATCTATTCTGGAGAATGTTCCCTGTGCACTCGATAAGAATGTGTATTCTGCTGCTTTAGGAATATCTCCAAGGTATGCCTGCAAATTGTAAGAGCTGAGAAAGGAACTAAATAGAGGACTATTAAACATAAAGAGGTCAGGACTGGGTGGTTTTGGAAATTCTCAGACCTCTAGATGGCAAATAATGTTAAAATTAAGAAGTAGCTTTCAATCAAAGATAAAATGCAGGGAACTGTCAGAAAACTCTGGTATAAAGATGGAAGGCAAGAGTGTAGCTATAAAACCTTTTGTTAAGAGAAACTTCTAGGGTCAAACCTCGGACAATTGTTTAGACAAACAAAAGATCATTGTGTTTAACCTAACAGAAGCTAATGTTTTAATGGGATGAGTGTTTAGGAGGCCTGAGGAGGGGATGGGTGTGTTTTTTAGCCAGCTCCAGGGTGGCCCTCAGTGATCCTGGTCTCCTGATATTTGTGCCCTGGTCTAATCCCTCCACACTGAATACGACACAGTGGAAGTGATGATATGCGATACCTGACGTCTGTCCATAAGTGAATGGCCTTTGCTCTCTTAGATCCTTGCTCTGGGAGATCCATTTGTCACATCATTTGGTGTATGAAGAGGCCCACATGGAGACTGCATTATTTTGGATAGTGTTCCCCCCAAGTTTATGTTCTTTCTAGACCCAGATATGACCTTATTTGGAAATAGGGTCATTGCAGATGTAATTAAGTAAGATGATGTCTTACTGGAGCAGGGTAGGCCCATGATCCAGTTTGACCAGTGTCCTTGTAAGAGTTAAAAAAAGGAGCACAGACTGGGGCTCCAGGGGACGCAGTCAGTTAAGCATCCAATTCTTGATTTAGGCTCAGTTCATGATCTCAGGGTCATGAGATCAAGCCCTGTCTCAGGCTCTGCTGGGTGTGGAGCCTGCTTAAGATTCTCTCTCTCTCTCAAAATAAGATGAAAACAGGGAGGCAAACCATAAGAGACTCTTAAGTATAGAAAAAAACTAAGGGTTGCTGGATGGGCATGGGAAAGATGATGGGGTAATTGGGTGATGGGCATTAAGAAGGGCACTTAAAGTAATGAGCACCGGATGTTGTTTGCAATTGATGAATCACTGAGTTCTAACTCTGAAACTAATAAAATGGAATGTATTAAACTGAATTTACATTAAAATTTTTAAAAAGATTTTATTTATTTATTTGACACAGAGAGAGATCACAAGTAGGCAGAGAGGCAGGCAGAGAGAGAGGGGGAAGCAGGCTCCCCGCTGAGCAGAGAGCCTGATGTGGGGCTCAGTCCCAGGACCCCAAGATCATGACCTAAACCGAAAGCAGAAGCTTAACCCACTGAGTCCTCCAGGCGCCCCGACATTAAAAATTTTTTAAAAAGATTCTCTCTTCCTCCCTCTCCCTCTGCCCCTCCCTCTCACTCACATGCATACACGTTATCTCTCTGTTAAAAAAAAAAAAAGGCACAGAAACCACACACAGGGGAGAACACATGTGAAGACAGAAGCAGAAATTGGAGTGATGTGTCTCTAAGGCCAAGAGTGCCAAGGATGGATGGTAACAGCAGAAGCCAGGAGAAAGGCATGGACCAGATCCTCTAGATCTTTCAGAGGAAGCATGGCCCTGAAGACACTGTGACTTCTGATTTCTAGCCTCCAGAACTCTGGGAAGACAAATATATTGTTTGAAGTCACCCAGATTGTGGAACTTCTTGTGGCAGCTTCAGGATATGAATACAGATAGTAACTGAGGCCTCCTGCCAGCAGCAGCACCAAACTGATGGGTGCTGCTGCTGGCAGATGGGTGCAGCTGCTGGCAGATGGGTGAGCCATCTTAGAAGTGTTCCTCCCGCTCCAGGTGATATCTAATTGCAACTTCATGAGAAACCCTGAGCCAGAATTGCACAGCTAAGTTGATTTTTAATTTCTGTCCCATGGACACAAATATGTTTATTGTTATTTTAACCCACTAAACTTTGGGGTAACTTGTTACACAGCAATAGATTGGTAATACTGTAAGGATTTGGGGGGAAGGCCGTACCACTGAATGAATAAATGAGCAAGTTTACTTATGTATTTGATAAATTAGGTACTCTGGTCTGGAGCTTTGATGATAGTTGGACTCTTGTTCTAAATAATCAACTGAAACTAGAGATTATCAGAAACAGCAGTTTGGAAAACTGGCATGGCCTTAAGTATGGTTGAAAGACTAATTCCATTCCATAGGGCACTGAATTCTGAGCACTTCATGCTCAGCTTTCCTCTGAACACTGCTTTTCTTCAACTTCTTTCCAAGAGACATGTCTCTTCCTCTCTGCCTTATCTTATCCCTTCTTGTCCAACCACTAATCTTCTGTGTCAGAGACTTGGTTTCCCACCATCCTCCTCTAAATCATTGTATCTCCATGATCCCAATCTCAGATCCCAATTAGAGGAAATTTTAAAAAATACATCAAAACAAGGATTAGAATAATGAACTCTTAGGTATACATCACAAACCATCAACAATTAAAAATTCATGACTAATCTTGTGTCACCCATCTGTATTACTTGTGGCCCTTCCCTAGATTATTTTGAAGCAAATATCAGACATTTTGTCTATAATTATTTAAGCATGTAGCATTATAAGTCTTAAACTCAGCAATCATTCTTTAATATCTTTAAAGATCCAATCAATATTTACATTGTTCCTGATTGTCTTGTAGTTTCTTTTTTTTTTCATTTATTTATTATTGATTATTGATTACTACATTTCACAGCTCTGTAAGGATAGAGGCTAACTTGTTGAAAATAGGTGACAATCTAATGGATTTTTGTCTGAGAGCCACATAAGTGAATTTTGTTCTGCAATCATGCAAATGGTTTCTGTGCGAGAAAAAAAAGAACAGAGTTCTAATTGTACTGCTCTATAGTACATCATTCAATTTTGCATGTAGTTTCATAGTCTTATTCCAGTTTTCTTTCTTCTTTTCAGTTCTCAGTAATTACATATATTTCTGTATCTCCTCTTCTTTTTAAAAAGATACTTTTTTTAAAAAAGATTTTATTTATTTATTTGACAGACAAAGATCACAAGTAGGCAGAGAGGCAGGCAGAGAGAGGAGGAAGCAGGCTCCCTGCTGAGCAGAGAGCCCGATGCGGGGCTCGATCCCAGGACCCTGGGATCACGACCTGAGCCGAAGGCAGAGGCTTTAACCCACTGAGCCACCCAGGTGCCCTAAAAAGATACTTTTTTAATGTTTTTTTCCCTATTCTTTTTTTTTCTTTTCAGTGTTTCAGAACTCATTGTTTATGCACCACACCCAGTGCTGCACACGCCAATACATGCCCTCCTTAATACCCACTACCAGAATCACCCAACCCCCCACCCCCTGCCCCTCCAAAACCCTCAGTTTGTTTCTCAGAGTCCACAGTCTCTCATGGTTCATCTCCCCCTCCGATTTCCCCCAATTCACTTCTCCTCTCCATCTCCCAGTGTCCTCTGTGTTATTCCTTATGCTCCACAAGTAAGTGAAACCAAGATTATACTTTTTAAAACAGTTTAGGTTCATAACCAAATTAGGAGGAAGGTACAGATATTCCCCCATATTCCCACCCCCACATATATGTAGCCTTTCCCATTATCAGCATCCAGTGTTCTGGATTTTGGCCATCCTGATAGGTGCACAGTGGTAGTGTCCCATTGTTGTTTTAGTTTGTAATTCCCTGATGACATATGATGTAGAATCACTTTTCATAGGCTTATTTGCCAACTGTTTATCTTGTTTGGTGAGGTGTCCTTTTAGGGTCTTTGGCCCACTTTTTAATTGGGTTGTGTGTTTTCCTATTGCTGGGTTTTCAGAGTTCTCTGTATATTTTAGATTATAGTCCTTTATCACATGTCTCTTATAAATATTTTCTCATAGTGTGCTGTCTTTTCATTCTCCTGATAGCATCTTTCATGGAGCAGAAGTTTTTTATTTTAATTTTATTGCAGTCTAGCTGTTCAATTCTTTCTTTTATGAATTGTGCCTTTGGAGTTGCATGTAAAAAGTCACTATAAAACCCAAGATTGTCTAAAACTCTTGTAGGAGTTTTTCTGGTTTTTGCATTCTGCATTTAGGTCTATGATATATTTTGAGTTCACCTTTTTGAAGACTGTAAGTGCTAGATTCTAGATTCACTATTTTTGTGGGTAGAGTTGTTCCAGTATGATTTGTTGAAAACACAGTCTTTGCTCTATTGTATTGCCTTTGCTTCTTTGTCAAAAATCTGTTGATGTATTTATTTGTGGGGGTCTACCTCTGAGCTATTTTATTTCATTGATCTTTTGTCTAATCGTTCACCAATATACTGTCTTCATTACTGTAGCTTCATAGCAAATTGAAGTCAGGTGGTATCAGTCCTCCAACCTTGTTCTTCTTCAATATTGTGTTGGCTGTTCTGGGTCTTTTGACTCTCCATACAAACTTCACAATCATTTTGTCAATATCTATAAATAACTTGCTGGGATTTCTTACCAACCAAGTTGGTAAGAGCTAACATCTTGACAATATTCAGCCTTATCCATAAATAGGAACTATCCATTTAATTAAATTTTTATCGGTTTTTATAATTTTTCTCAAATATTTCATATTTTGTTAGATCTGTATCTAAGCTTTTCATTTTGGGGGATGCTAAATTAAATGATACTGTGTTTTTAATTTCAAATTTGACTTGTTCATTGCTGGTATATACAAAAGCTAATGACTTTTGTATATTAACTTTTTATCCTACAACGTTATAATAATAATTCCAGGAGGTTTATTTTATTTTTATTGATTTTTTCAGATTTTCAACACTGATTATTGTATCATCTGTGAACAAAGACAGCTTAATTTCTTCTTTCCTAACTTGTACACATTTTTTCTTTCCTTTATTGCATTAGTTGGTGTTTCCAATATAATGTTGAAGGACAGTGATGACATTAGTAGGAAAGCTTTGAGGTTGTTACCATTATACATGATATAAGATATAGGTTTATTGTGCATATTCTTTATGAACTTGAGGGAATTCTCCCCTATCCCTAGTGGCTGAGAGTTTTTACCATGATTGGATGTTGGATGTTGTTAAATGCTTCTCTGCTTCTATTGATATGATCATGTGATTTTTCTTCTTTAGCCTGTTGATGTGATTAATTACATTAATTGACTTAGTAATATTGAACCAAGCTTTATACTTATGATAAATCCCACTTGGTCAGAGTGTATTATTATTATTATTATTAAATTGTTATTTTTATACATTGTTGGATTTGATTTGCTAATATTTTGTTAAATATTTTTTATCTATGTCCATGAGAGAGATTGGTTTGTAGTTTTCCTGAAATGTCTCTGTTCAGTTTTGACAATAGGGCAATACTGACCTAAAGAAAAGTGTTAGGGAGTATTACCTATTTCTGTTTTCTGAAAGAGATTATAGAGAAATTGTTTATTTTCTTCTTTAAATATTTGGTAGAATTCACTAGTGAACCCATCTGGGCCTGGTGCTTTCTCTTTTGCAAGATTATTAATTACTCATTCCACTTCTTTAAAAGATACAGGTTTATTTGGATTGTCTATTCCTTATGTAGGAATGTAGCAAAAGGTAAATGATAAAATCCCGTCTAAACCTACCCCCGAGTAGAATTGCCTTTTGCTTTCTCTGTCACATGACATATATCGTTTAAAGATTTGAGAGAGAGAGGGAGAGAATGCACACATGAGACGGGGGGCAGGCAAGAGGGAGAGGGAGAGACTGAATCTCAAGCAGACTCCCTGCTGAGTATGAAGCCCAACATGGGGCACCATCTCATGACCCTGAGGTCATGACCTGAGTCAAAATCAAGAGTCAGACAATTAACTAGGCCACCCAGCTGCTGCTATACCATGGTATTTCTATATAATGTTGAGGTAAGCTGTTGACCTTTAACCAAAGAAACAACTTACTACAAATTGACTCCCAGCACTTCCTCAAGATGGATCCCAAGCTGTGTACCTATAGTTATTCTATATAAAAATGTATTAAAAAAACAAATCTGCAACATTAAAGGAAAAGGAAATAGAGGATTCTCTTGGGCTCTAATCTTTCAAGGTTTTACCCATCTCTGGCATTGAGAAGGCACCCTTTGGTGCCTCAGAACTTACCATATTTAGAAAGTCCAAACATGGATTTCTTTTTCATTCATTCCTGATTTGTAGCTGATGGTCTGACCAACTATTGTGGTATCCCACTGTTCTCCTTTCTGAAATGTAAATCTTCACCTCCAGCTTTCCTTTCCCTCATCCCCCTTTTCCTGTCTTGTACTTGCAGCATGTGATTACTCATTCTGTTCCTTCTTCTCTCCATCACTGCCAGAGGTGCTCACATCGGAGTTACGCATTTGCTTTCTCACTTCTTCCTATTTAAGGGGATTGTATTCTTCCCATCTGTAGTGCAGTTTGGTACTTGTGTCCCGATATTTATTTTCCCTTTTCCCCCATAATGCTGGCTGTTTAAGCTGAGTGCAGGCTGCAACATTTTCCATCTGCCTTTGGAGCGAGGTATTTCCTTCTCATTCACGCTCCATGTGCCTCTCAGATTTACTGAAGCGTGTTTTCCCATAGTGTCTTCATTCTTGACCTTCAGCTGAAAGCAGCCACCATTGGGACTGCCCCTTCTTTCCACTGAGTAGTCTTCAGAGATAATCATTTTCAATTGTTTATATTTTTTATTCTTCCAATGCTTAACTCTCTATCAAAATATTATGGTCACAGTGCTGTTTTGATTTACCAGCTACAGACATTATCCATTTACAGGCTGCAATGAAATATTTGGATTTTTTAAAAAATTCTTCAACTTTCACTTCTCTTATTATTTAGCCATTTTTATTGTCAATCTAACTTATTTCTAATCATCACCTCTATAGTCTTAAATAAAATACCTGAGATTGTCATCTGCATACGCTTGGGCTGCCGTAACAAAATACCTTCACTGTCTTATGTTGCAGTTTCTTAAAAATAATTTATTTGTATCAGGATCCAAATAAAGTCATACCATGAAATGGATTTCTAAATCTCTTTGAATGTACAGGTTTCCCTTCCATCTCTTTATCTTTTTGTAAAACAAACCAGGTTGTTTATCCTGCAGCTCTATCCACAGTCTGAAATTTGTTAAAAGCATCTCCATGATACTTGTATTTCCTATAAACTAGTAAATAGAGAAACTTGATAAGATTCAGATTCTTTTTTGTTGTGTTGTAAAGGTCTGCTTGAGAGGTGGTGGTGTATATTTCTATCAGAAGGTATGGAAGGTCTGCTTGTCTCCAGATAGCCACTGATGATCACTACCTAGACTCATTAATTAAGGGAAAAGCAGTAACATTTACATTCTGTTGTTCCCTCCAGTGTAAAATAGGGTGAACCGGTGAGAACCGTGCTTCTTTGAGTAGGATATAAAACAAGAATATGAAGCTCATGTGCTTAATTTTAATACTTTAATTTTGAGAACATCTTTCAGCTGCTGCTTTGCTGTCTCTGTCCACTGAGCTTACTAAGCTTTAGATGCTGTGCTGTCACGGTATTGCTTATACTAATGGCCTATCTTCCTTTACTACCTTCACCCTTCAGCAAGAATGGAAATTAGTTCCATTTTTACCCTTGACCTTGAAACATCGGATGCTACTCCCATAAATTTGGGTCTGGTTGACTCTCTGCACTACAACTCTGTTACACTGGGCAGCTCTCCCGATCCTGAGTTGCCTCCCGGTAGTAGATATGGGGCTCCGAAGCCTCTGCACAGACTTTTGGAAGGCCTGAATGGGATAACTGCACAGAGTGATGCTTGCCAAGTGCTTTGCACAGTGCCCAGCTCAATAAGTGATCGATAGTATTACCATACGTTAGAAATGAAATGCACTCAAGTGATTAAACCCATTAAAAGATATGAGAGCCTAGAAGAAAGAATGTGAAGAATCCCAATTGCTATATCCCTTGAGTGGGCCACTGGGAACGTTACCAGTGACTCAGAATGTGCTAGTTCTAAATTAAATACCACATCTTTCTGGCAGAGCTCGCCATATGTGGGGTGTGTGTGTGCTGAGGCTGCAGAACCTAAGTGGGAGAGGCAAGCAGCTCGCTGAGAAGAGGTCTGGTGCTCACCAGAAGCAGCAGGGAAGTGGTGCTGGAATGGTTAAAGGATGGTAAAATCTGCCTCACCTGGCTTACTTCTGGGGTAGTGCTAGCTCAGTTGCATTATTAAAAACTTCTTCCCTTAGAAAATCATTCCTGATTTAACTGTAAAGGTGACATTGATTTTGTGAACATTTGTACTGTGTTAGCCACTTTGCTCAGATTATTTTATTCAATCCCCCAACAACCCTGTAAAGAAGTACTGAACATGGCAGAGCCCAGAGAGGAACCCAGAGAGTCTGACGTTAGAGACCAATCTTATCTTAGTATCTATAAATGTTGATGAGATACTGAATAAAATGTACCTCCATCTCCCCAAGGCACTTTAGTTTTACGACTTCTCTCCAGATGGGGAGTACAGAAATGTCAGCATTCGTCTGTAAGGTTGAATACTTTTCAAAGCAGGGGAGGTAGAGTGGGGAGGGAGGGCTGCTTGCTTTCAGCTGTCCTGCACGCCCATGGCAGCTCCCATGTCCTTTCCCTTTCCACCTACCCTAGCCACCTAGCTTCCGCTCTTATTGACCTTCAGGGTCTCTTCTTTCAGAAATGGCTATTTGTGATGGTGAAACGATTGAGAAACTATGGTGTTTTGCAAACACTTGACTTCTTCATTTATGAAGTTCTTCAAAATTCATTTATGAGTTTTCCCATTTGACAATAATAACAGGTTTTCCCCAGGGGACAAAAATCACAAAGTTAAGATGTTAGCAAAACAATTCAATGTAAGAAAAATTCTGAAAACCAGAGTGGCCTGGGGTGTGCAGTATGGAAGGCGATGCCCATCCTTCACTAGTCGCTGTTTGAACACACGATAGTGATGCTGACAACTGAGTAAAAGGGTGTTTCAAGTTTGCTCAATCTGTGATGATTATGGTGGCTGGGCAATGCTTAGTGTAGCTTAGGAAGAGTCCCAGGAAAATGATGGAGGTTAAAAACTCTTGAGGGACCAAAAATATTGGGCCACTCCTGGCCTTTCAGGCCAGCCAGGGAACCTCAGGAGAGTAAATCGGCATGGCTGAGGGACACCCTTGGGCTCCCTCCCAAGGTCTGCCGGAGTACAGCATGTCCTCCCCCAGCCCCCAGTGTCTTTCAACAAAGAGTATGAGATCAAGAGGGAGGAAATAGCCATGCATCTGGGGACGCCAAAAAGTGGATGGATGAGTGATTAATGACTGAGCAGAGAAAGGCTGTGGAAGGAGGAGGAGGAAAGTGAGTCCAGAACACCCAGCAAGGAGAACAAGAGCCACCTGGCCAGGTACCCAGGCCCTGCGCGAGGTTGTGGGACTGACAGCTCCAGGGCCTCTGGGTGGCAGTGAGGAGATTGAGTCTAGTTGGTTTAAACCCCCAGTCAGTTCTCCAGATGCTTCCCCCACCTACCCAATGGCATCCCAGCACTGTCCCCAACCCTAGCAAAATTGAAACAATTTTGAAAGCTTCTTTTCTGGAAAGAGTTCTCGTCTTTGTCCCAGAGGACACTCAATCTAATTGATGGTCAGACTGCCATCTGATGCAGGTGGCCACCCAGCTCACTGTCTGTACTTCCTCCTGCCACCTGAAGGCAGGAGGCTAGGGCCGTCTTAGTAGGGACTGACCCCAGCAGTTCCCCAACTGAGATCATACCTCATGGACCAGATTTTCCATCAGCTTCAATCTCTTTTCATAACTTGGCAGTTTTTGAGTTGAGGGAGTTAAGATGGCACAGCAGCAGGGGGACCCTGTGCTGGCCGCATCCCTCAAACACAGCTACATCAAGATCAAATCATTAGGAGCACCCAAGAAATCAATTTGAGGATGAGAGAACAAACTGCACAACTAGAGGGAGAAAAGAGGCCACATTGTGGAAGGAGAAGATCCAGAGACTCATGATTTTGGGAAGAAAAGGATCATGGGTGCTGCGGAGGGAAGAGAGCCTTGATCACAGAGAGAAGAGAGTGAGAGGGAGAGAAAACACACAGCACACAGGGGATTGCACAAGGAAAGTAATTCCCCAGAACCACTGACTGGGAAACAAGAGGGGCTGATTATCATGAGGTTTTACAACCAGTGGAGCTCAAGGACTGAAGTTTTAGAAGTCCATGCCATGGCCAGTGTGGAGCCTGGCATGTGCAGCCGTCCGTGTTCCTGTGGAGGAGGGCAGAGGCCTGGGAGCAGACAGTATGGTCTGTGGATCCCCAAGGTCACACTGGGAGAGATAGTTCCCCTTCTTGGAGTGCATTTGGGAGGTGTGGCACTGTTTCTCAAGGGCAACAGAGCCAGTGGGTGCCATTGCATTCATTAGCACAGGGGCAGAGACCCCTGCTGAGGGCAGCTAACCTGGAAGCCTGCGTTTTGCTGTGCTTTAAACTCCATCCTCCTGTGTTGGTATGACTACCCTTCCAGACAAACTGGCACCAGCCCCAGCACAGTAAGACCCTCCCCCAGAGGATCAGCATGGGTCTATGCTGCCCTGGGTCCCTAAAATCTGGAGTTTAGAAACTCAGCCTGTGTGCCTGAGATAAAACACAAGTGCAGATAAAGACTAGAAAGAAAGAGATAATCTACAGAAACAATGACTTTACAGGTAATGCAATGGCACTAAATTCAAATCTATCAATAATCACTCTGAATGTAAACGGACTAAATGCCCCAATCAAAATACATAGGGTGTCAGAATGGATAAAACAAACAAACAAACAAACAAACAAACAACAAGACCCTTCTATCTGCTTCGGCAACAATGCCTGGAACTTTGAGAAGTTCCTGGTGGGCCCGGATGGTGCCTGTGAGCAGGTACAGCTGCTGCTTTCCAACCATCTATATTGAGCCTGATCTCAAAGTCCTGCTGTCCCAGGGGCCCATCTGTTCTAGGCAATCCTATTCCTGCTGCTTGGCAGTCATAGCACTATCCTCTGGGGATTTCATCCATGATGGGTGTTTCCCCGAAATCTGCATGGAGGAACACCGAATTTCCCAGAAAATCCCTTGAGATGGCAGCTTCTTGTCCATCCCAGCACCTCCCCTCCCCAAACCAAGTCTCCTCACTAAAAAAATGTCAGTTGTCAGCCAAAAAACAGAAACAAAAAACCAAAAAAACAACAACAAAAAAAAAAGGGAAAAAGAAAAGAAAATCAACAAGAAAACAAGGGCTTTGAATGACACACTGACCCAGATGGACTTAACAGATATGTTCAGAGCATTTCATCCTAAAGCGGCAGAACATACATTCTTTTGAGCACTCATGGGACAGTCTCTAGAAAAGATCACACACTGGGTCACAGGTCTACCTCAACAAGTACGAAAAGACTGAGATCATACCATGCGTATTTTTGAATCACAATGCTATGAAACTTGAAGTCAATGAAAAGAAAAAATTTGGAAAGACCACAAATACATGGAGGTCAAAGAATATCCTACTAAAGAATGACTGGGTTAACCAGGAAATAAAGAAGAAATAAAAAAAAATGCATGGATGCAAATGAAAACGTAAACACAAAGGTCCAAAACCTTTGGGATGCAGCAAAAGCAGTCCTAAAAGGGAAGTATACAGCAGTACAGGCTTACCTCAAGAAGCAAGAAAAGTCTCAAATACACAGACTAATAACCTTACACCTAAGGGAGCTAGAAGAGGAACAGCAGATGAGCAGAAGAAGGGAAATAATAAAGATTAGAGCAGAAATAAACATAGAAATAAAAAAGAAAGCAGAACAGATCAATGAAACTGGGAGCTAGTACTTTGAAAGAATTAATAAAATTGACAAACCCTGAGCCAGACTTAACAAATAAGAGAAAGGACCCAAATACTTAAAATCAGAAATGAAAGAGGAGAGATCACACCCAACGCCACAGAAATACAAAAATTATAAGAGAATATTATGAAAAATTATATGCCAAGCGACTGGGCAATCTGGAAGAAATGGATAAATTCCTAGAACATATAAACTACCAAAATTGAAACAGAAAGAAATAGAAAATTTTAACAAACATAACCAACAAAGAAATGGAATCAGTAATCAAAAATCTCCCAACAAAACCCTGCGAATATTTTTGCAGCATATAATCAGTGAACCCTAAAATATGAAAAGTGAAAACTGGAGCCAACAAATGGAAAAAAGCAACTCAGATAAACTAAAAAGCAAACTGAACATGGCTGGAGAAAAACTCCCAGCCCATTGACTGGGCTCACCTGTGCTCACGAGCCTGTGGTCGCACGGGACTGGCATACTTGCAGGTCCGCTGAATCTGGACCCCAGTAGCCAGGGGGAGGAGCAGCAATATGTTTCTTGAAGTGTGGGGTCCCTAGATCAGCAGCATTGGTGTCAACCTGGGACATGTCAGAAAAAAATTCTCCGGCCCAATGCCAGACCTAGGGAATCAGACACTAGCCCAGTGATCTGTGTTTTAACCAGTCCTTCAAGTGTTTCCTAAATGTGTTGAAATTTGGGAACCACTCCTTCTGCCACTGGCCTAGGCAATACTCACTTGCTCTTCTCTCTTCAAATCCCAACACTGCTGTCTCCTCCATCTTCACTCAGAAGTGAAGACCGAAGAAATCAGAAGAGAACTCCAACAGCTCTCACCACCTCCCACCTGCCCACCAGCATCTGTGCGGTCTGCTGACCACAGCACAGTGGCCAAGCTCCTGTCCACAGCTCGCCTGCACTTAGGCACTGGCTTCCACCTCCTCTCTTTCTTAAGGACATCACTCCAGCACTGCCCCTTGTTCAATGTCACTTTTTTTTTTTTTAACCTGCCCATTGGTCCACACTCATCAATTTTCAAGCATGCTATTATTTTTCTGAACTGAAAAAGTTTTTTCTTGATCTTATTTCTTTGACCAGCTATGGTACCATTTCTTTGCTTTTACAACAAAACTTTATTTAAACTTAGAGCACACAAGCAGGGGGGAGGGGCAGATTAAAAGGGAGTAGCAGACTCCCCACTGAGCAGGGAGCCCAAGGCAGGACTGGATTGACCCCAGGGCTCTGGGAACATGACCTGAGCTGAAGGCAGACTCCTAAACGACTGAGCCCCCCAGGCACCCCTCTTCTCCTAACTTAATGCTGGTGTGGTCCAAGACTCTTTGACCTCTTATTCTCTTCCCTGTTCTCTTTATCCTCACTTCCTGGGTGAGCTCATCCAACCCTATGGCTTTCAATAACATTGATACGATTCCAAAGTGACAGGTCCATCCCAGATTTCTCTCTAAAACTCCAGACTTTTCATGTTTGGCAAACTCAATATGCTTGAGATTGAGCCCTCATCTTCCTGCCTGACCTCCTTCACATCTCAGCCTCTGGTTACTCAGGACAAGCACTTTGGAGCGGTCTTCATCTACTCTCTTCTACTCTGGACCGGATGATAAGGAATTCTATTGACCCTAGCTTCAAGATACATCTAGATTCTGGCCACTTCTCAGCAACTCCGCTGCTTCTAACTATACCGGGCTGAGCTACCACCATTTCTTTCTTGGACGAGCCTTCTGATCTCCCTGCTGCTACCTTGCATTCTCCCACATGATCCCTTTAAAACATAGAACAGATAATATCCTTCCTTTGCTCAAAACTCTCCAGTGGCTCTCTACATCCCCGAGAGGGAGAGACAAGTTCCTGAGCACGGCCTTCCAGGCCTAGTATTCCTCTGTCCTCATCACTCTCTTCATTCACTCCGTTCCAGCCAGGGTTTCTTTTTCATGAATGTAAGTGGCATGCTCCCACCGCACGGCCTTTTCACTGGTCTGCCTTCTGGCTGGGAGCTCTTCCACAAACATTCATCTGGCCAATCTCTCCACTTTCTTCATGTCCTGCTCAGATGTCACAGTCTCTCATCTCTCCACCACCATCAGTCCCTTTTATTCTGCTTTATCTTTTCTCCATATTATTACCTTAACATGAGACAACTTGCTTCTTTGTTTACTGTTTCTCTATCCCACAAACTCTACAAGGTAAGCATTTTTGCTTTGTTCGCTGATGGATTCTAGGGGCCTAGAATAGTGTGACTGGTGTTGAATGAGCTCTTATTGACTACTTGTTGAATAAGTTAACATCCTCAGAGAGATAAGATACTGCAGCCAAGAAAAGAGAAGACAATATATATAAAAAGTCCCTAAGAACAAGACAAACCCCTGGACATAAAGAAAGGAAACACTCAATACAATAGAAGGACTGGAAAATAGAGTTGAAATCTCTTGGAAAGTAAAGCAAAAAGACAAGGGGATGTGAAAAGGGAAAAAAAACCAGGGTCCATCATGGGAATTTAACACCCAAATAACAGGTGTTCAAGAAAAAGACAAGGACATCAAAGGGGGAAAAACATTAAGAAGTTAAGAAAAGTCCTAGAATTGAAAGACACAAGTTTCCAGGGAAGCTGGAAGGACTTACCAAGAGTCCATGACTGGCTCATTGTCATATAGAGAAGAAATCTGTAGCTTGCAAAATAATTACATGCAAAAATCACACATAGAGAAACAAGGATCACAATGGCTATGAATTTCTGAGGTAGCACTGGAAGCTAGAAGAGAGTGCAGCAATGCCTTGAAATTTCACCAGAAAAGTGATTTCCAGTCCAGAATTCTATAAACCATATGTCACTTATGTGCCAGAGCAGAACCAAGGCATCTTCCAGGCATGCACGGTCTCAGAATATTTAGTGCAGGTGCAAGAGGGAGTGGGGTCTTCCTTCCCACTACTGAAGAGACTCAGGGCTCCTTGAGGCCAGAAAAGCAGGCCCTGTTCTTTATCCCCCTTTTAGTTCCCAACAGCTGATATAGCATTTGGTAACTTCAAGAAATGGTTTGAAAAGCCAGCCTCCCCCAGGTTTCAATTCGTACTTTCTGTAGGGGGCACCTAGGGGAAGGGGCATTGGGTGCAAGTCAGAGTATGACCAATGGCAAAATTGTGTGGGTCTGTTGGAAACCTACCTGTCCTCCATTCTAGTGCTAATCCTGGGCAAGGCTGTCAGCGTTCTCACTTGTAAAACAGGCATGATAGTGCCCGCCTCCAGCAGCGTTGTCACCATTTGTCACCATTAAGGACAGTGAGTGCAGTGAGAGTCCAGCTTTCATGGAGCCTTGGGATAAAAAACAGAATGCATGTGTGGACACCTTCCATTACGTTCTACTGAATTACTCAGTAAATTGTGATGTGGGCCATTGCCACATGTGCAAGTCGAAGAGTGAAATCTTCAGAACGGTGACCAATACTCCTAGCCAACCCCATTGTCACATGCAGACAGAGGTTGGAACAAATGAAGAGCCCACAAGTCGTCATCGCAAAACTGTCTTTACTAACAAAAACAAAGAACCCCACACACGTCTTGTGGCCATCAACTTTTTTTTTCTTTCAGATTTTAAAATGGTATTTGCATACACGTAGTTTTTAAATTTAGACACATCTTGGAGATCACAAACAAATCAAGAGATCACTGGGAGATGTTCTGAGATCTGAATTCAAACACTTAGAACTGCTGAACTGACTCCCGGAAGTCCTCTGTTCCTTGAAGTGGGTGCCCCTTCGCCTCTGCCTTCAGAGACTGATCCGGGATCTGTCCCTTCGGCAGCAGCTACGAGCCAGGTGCCAGGAAGGGGGATAATGCATCCGAGAACCACACAGCTGTTACCATCCAGCGGGTTAGCAGGAAGGTGTCACCCGGCTGACCAAAAGAAGGAAAACCCATAAATAAAAGCTCCATTTATCCCATAAATATTTTGTCTTTCCCTCAGTACATCAGTCGGAAAGAAGCCTAACACTGACTTCTCATGCTTGGGGAGATGCCCGGGTAAGTGAGTCACCCTTGCTGTTTCCGGTCTGGAGACATGTGCCCTGAATCAGGGCTTCCACGTGCTCCCCCTGGCTGAGGCAGGACGGGCTGCAGGTGTCTGGGGGCAACCGCTGTGCAGTCCCACTGGCTTCCCCTGAGGAATTAAATTTGGGCAAAGCTTTTAGCAGAAGCCTCGAGGCAGGCAAGACCTCCTAAGCTCGTGTGTGTGTGTGTGTGTGTGTGTGTGTGTGTGTGTTTTGGAGGTGGCGGGTAGGGAGAGAGCGAGCAGGGCTGTTGGGCTCGGCCGTGTCACCAGGGGACCTCTCCTGCCAAACCGTCTCCCTCAAGGGATTCAGGACCGCAGAGCCTGACTAGGAATGGGGGGCTGGGCTGCCCGAGAAGCACTGGGTGGGCCCGGGAAGTTGGTTAAACTATAACCATGAGAATTTATACCCATGGAAGCCATCAACCTAACTTGAGAGAGGATGGTCACGACCTAGAAACAGTGTCTGCAATGAAGGGATCCATGAGGCTTCATTTAGAAAATGAAGGTCACATGCTAGGAGGCCACAGCCCCGCAAATAAAGAGTCAGCAACATCCTACGAATTGCATATGCCTGAAGATTTGTCTTCCACGTTGATATTCTTGCTCCTTTATGAAAGGAGTGGGAATCAGGGCTGATGAGTGATTAGACAGACCCTTACAGGCAAGGAGCAGACCAGTGGAGAAGCCGGTCTAGGCCTTTATGACCCATGCCTTAGCTCACAAGAGGACAAGTACGTGGAAAGTCCTAGGCCACTGGTATGGTGATGACAAAACTCTTCTAAAACCTGAAATCCAGAAGAATTATTGAGAATATGCTAATCAAAATTAATGTCTTTTTTTTTTCAAGATAAAACAGGTCAGATAATACCACAATTTTGTTTAGACTGTGTTTCCCATAGGTATAAATGCAGACTAGTCCTTTTTCGCTTAATATATTTCATCAAATGTGAGATTTCAATCACCCAAAAAATGGCCAAAAATGACTGTATTCCTCCCAAATTTATACTGCAATAACTTACCAAATTTTGAGGTAAGCTTAATTGCAAGGACATGGGAACAGATGAATATCTGCTTATCACCATCTGGAATTGTATCCACTGAACTTATAATGGGTTACGATGTTGATAAAATTGAGGTGTTGTCTGTTTTAATAATGTAAACCAAATCTAGAACTGCCAGTGCTTAGTCACTCCTACTTGATTTACATTATGCTCATGAAAAGGCTTCCCCTGAATGTTTTCTGGGATCACGAAGTCCACTGCCCAGGGCACTGGCCGCTTTGGACGGGGTTGAAAGGAGCCTCTGGAACTCCACACCGGTGCCCGGAGCTTCTGCTAACAGGGAGCCCCAGTAGAGCTGCCATGCGTGCCCTCTGGCTTCTTAAAAACACTGAAGGTGAACACAGAACACAAAGGGGTAGCATTCAGCTAGCTTGTGCAAAGGCTCAACCCCCACCCCCCAACCATTCCAGCAACCCCTCCCCCCCCACCATCTGTCCTGTTAATGCATGTCTGAAAGGTACTCGCAGAAAGTGCCGACAAAGTGTCACGAGCATATCACCTCAGAGAAGCTTTCTGATCTGTAAGAGGGACACCACCTGACCATTCCTGCTTGTCAACACAGAAGACACCTCCCCTGAAATACTGTATACAGAGAGGTGGCTGCC
>PISX010025063.1:0-26762 GCA_004024625.1 Mellivora capensis
TCTTTTATTTCCCAATTGATTTTTTTGTTATATTAGAGTTTAATAAGATTATTAAGAAGGTACTCACTTTAAAGTCAAGGTATCTATGTATGATACAAAGAGTGACAAAATCTTCAGCAGATAGGCCAGGTAAATTTTCAAAATCTAAACAAAGTTTATAAAGAAAGAATTACTGTAACAAAGCAAGTGATTCCAAAAGGCTTGTATCTATTTTATAAAAACTAATGCCAACAATTTTTATTTCATCTTGATTACGAAAGTTAGTTCTGTGAGCTTCTGGCTTGCTGAAGAGTGTTTGGCAACTTTTTTCCTTAACAGGAAGCAAGGCAAAAAAAGGCAGCAAGGATTTTAAAAACTCAGGTATTTCACAATTCAAATGTTTAAGCCTAATCATCTAAACTAACCACCTTTAATCCTGGAACTGCCTAGGGAACTTTGAAAGATGCTGATGCCGGGGCCCCACACTCAGAGATTCTGATTTTAATTGATAAAGGTTCATAGCTTCTCGGCCTTTTGGCTAAGATCAAGTGTAATTGATAAAGGGTGTACCTTGGGCACTGGGTAACAATGGAACATGCACTTATCTGTATTAAAGGATTTTGATCATCATGTCTGAAAATAGACTCCAAAGAAAAATCACTTTGCAAATTGAGTAAAACAGAGGCTCTTGAGAATTTGACAAGTAGCTTCTTACCCAGTTTGCCCAGCACAGCATAAATTTTTGCTCTGATATTCTCAGCAACATCCATAACTGCAAGAGTTGGACAGTTTGCAGGCAATGGCATGATTTTTTGCTCTTCTTGGAAACTGGTAAATAGAGGTTTCTTTGTATCTAATCATTGCATATCATGAAAACAGAAAGGACAGATACAAACATTAGTAAATTAATATCTCAATTTGAAATTTTAATCCAGACATAAGATATATAAAAATCTTATAACTGAATAAAATAGTGCACTGTTTATGGTTATTCTTTTGAAAGCATTAGCAGTCAGTTATTCCTCATTCTATGGCAAAACTTTTTAATTAGACATAAAATATGGAAATTTCACAAAATAACTTTTTAAAAAGTGAAACTCTTATGCAAATAACTTTTCTAATTTTGAGATCCAGAAGTTGAATAATGTCAGTTTAACAAAGACGTAATCTCCTTCACTTTTGGGTTCTATATATTATGCTATAAATATGAAAACAATTTTATGATGTTACAGATCAAAACTCAGAAATAATAAAAACTGGTTGAGATAGAAATCATCAGAAGTTAAAGGGAAAGTATTTTCATTTAAAAATTAACAATATTAACAGTTTAGATGAAAAGAAACTTGAGGCTTAGAAAATGTACCCTAGCATTGTAGATTGCTGATAATTAAAATTTATCAACATTTGATTTATTTTTATTTAGAAAACAATTTCTTCTAGGGTGCTTGAGTGGCTCAGTTGATTAAGCATCTGCCTTTGGCTCAGGTCATGATCCCAGGGTCCTGGGATTGAGCCCTGGATTGGGTTCCCTGCAGTGTTTCTCCCTCTCCCTATACCCCTTCACCTGCTTGTGCTCTCTCTCTCTCTCCCCTGTTCTCTCTCTCAAATAAATAAATAAAATCTTTAAAAAAAAAAAAGAAAGAGGGACTCCTGGGTGGCTCAGTTGGTTAAGCGGCTGCCTTCAGCTCAGGTCATGATCCCAGCATCCTGGGATCGAGTCCCACATCAGGCTCCTTAATCAGCAGGGAGCCTGCTTCTCCCTCTGCCTCTGCCTGCCACTCTGTCTGCCTGTGCTCGCTCTCTCTCTCTCCCTCTCTCTCTCTGACAAATAAATTAAAAAAAAAATTAAAAAAAAGAAAATTTCTTCTTTTATATAAAAAGTAAACTTGCTTCATGACTATGAATCAACAGAAATGTACAAAATGCTATAAAAATTGTTTTCAGGCACTCCATTTACATCCCAAATTTAACTGGTAAATGAAATGTTACCGAATCTATTTGTAAAAGCAAGTAACTCAAAGGAACTTCTTTAGGACATGATGTTGGGTTTTTTGTTTTCGTTTTTTTTTTTTTGTTTTGAGTTGAATGATATAGTCAAATATTACTTCCTGAAAATATTCTATAAAAATATGAACCTGCTACTAATAAACTTAGTTTTCATCCATTCATTCAGAATTTTTTTTTAACAGAGATTTAATTTTTTTAAAAATTTATTTATTTTGTCAGAGAGAGAGGGAGAAAGAGAGCGAGCACAGGCAGACAGAGTGGCAGGCAGAGGCAGAGGGAGAAGCAGGCTCCCTGCTGATTAAGGAGCCTGATGTGGGACTCGATCCCAGGATGCTGGGATCATGACCTGAGCTGAAGGCAGCCGCTTAACCAACTGAGCCACCCAGGCGTCCCTCATTCAGAATTTGATAGCAAGTTCTACAAACTCTTGTGAAAAGAACTTTAAACAAAGAGGTGGAAGTCCTCATACTTCCCTAAAATTTTTTAAAGATCTCTTTTTAAAAATATGGGTAAACAATTAATAAGTCCTAGGATGTAATGAACAATGTGGTGACTACAGTTAACAAATACTTTATTGTATATTTGAAAGTTGCTAAGAAAGTAGATTTTAAAAGTTAGATCACAACAAAAAATTGTTAATTATGTGTAGGTGATGGATGTTAACTAAATTTATTATGGTAATCACTTTGTAATATGTACATTTATCAAATCATTATGTTGTACACCTAAAACTAGTGCAAGGTTATATGTCAACTATATATCAATTAAAATATGCATCTAATTGCTAATACTGACAGTTATAAATACACTTACCAATGATCATCCCATGTTTATCACGTTTTACTCCCAGTTCTTTTTCTTCCTTTCTCCACAATTTAATTAAAAGACTAGCAGCTGTCTGGTCCTTCTTCCCTCGCCAAGCATTGACATGAGCCGTAGTTTTGGGATTATCACAAAATTCAACCATTATTCCAAGTATTAGATTACAGAATTTTTTTTGGTTCAACTTTTGCAAGGAAACGGAAAAGGAAAAGAATTAAATTTTAAGAATTACTACCATCAAAATAAACCCCAAGAAATACTTGTATTAACCAGTAACTTTCTTCTAAATTATGGCCTTAAAAAATTCACACTCTACTTAAGTATGACTGGACAATCTCCTGTTGAAAATATGTTTAAGAATTAGAAAGAATTAAAAGATTCAGTATAATTCTGATGTAGTCACAAATATATGTCATGACCAAAAAAGCAATTGATGTGGTTAGGTCCAGAAAAAGAGATACTGTAAAAGTAAGTGAACATTTTCATTTTAAGTGGAGCAAGGTAAACAGTACCAGACATTGTTCACTCTATAGGATCTTTCCAATTTACATGCTTTATTAAGATTTGTAAAGACTCATATATATAACCTTGTTGTGATTAAGAAAATAACTGCTGGGGCGCCTGGGTGGCTCAGTGGGTTAAAGCCTCTGCCTTCGCCTCAGGTCATGATCCCAGGGTCCTGGGATCGAGCCCCGCATCGGGCTCTCCGCTGAGCGGAGAGCCTGCTTCTCCCTATTCCTCTGCCTGCCTCTCTGCCTACTTGTGAACTCTGTCTGTTAAATAAATAAAATCTTAAAAAAAAAAGAAAATAACTGCTGTTAACTGCAAATGGCAGTCACATATGAAAATAAACCACTTGAAATTTAATCTTGTATTTTGCAAAGTAAGCATTTAAGAAAAAGTATCAAGCATATTTCCCTTGTTTTGCTACTAGCTTTCAGCAAACCAAAATGTACGTATAGAAAAGTCCATCCAGAGTGATAGTCTCCACACAGTAATAATTTGTGTCTGAAATAGTTTTTGTTGATTAACTCCTAGTACCGTTAATAGAATATAGCATACGTAACATGTAACCTGTTATTTAAGCAAACATTATCAGTTTCCTCTTTTATAAAATGAAGGATATTATTACCTGCTTTAGAGAGTTATTATGATGAATTATACAAGACTTCCTGGCATATAGAAAGCTCTAAAAAATATTTAACATTATTAGCAATTTTTATCATTGCATACTGAATAAATATTTTATAAGATTGTATTAAACAGAGCCCTCAATTGGGTTTTTTATTCCTATACTTCACTTTTCATAGAAAGAGGCAAATTTCAAGGATTGGAGTTGATAAAAAAAAAACTTCATTAAAGAATATTTGTAATCTGTAATTAACTTGATTGGCTTAAATAACATTAAGCACAATCTAATATTTATATTCATTAAAAATAGAAAACACTTACATGGCAAAAATATGTGTTAGGAACTATTCCAAATACTGTATGTAAGTGTATGTCTGTATATCTATATGTGCATATGTGCACATGCACATACAATCACTCATATAATTCTCCCACAGGGCATAGGATAGATACTATTGTTATCTCTGTTCTACAGATGAAAAAACATATAGCAGAGATGTTAAATACTTGTCCAAGTTACACAGCTAACAAGTATTGGAGGCCTCAGTCAGACTGATTGCAGCCTATGATCATAACCACTGCGCTATATGGCTTTTCCTACCAGTCTTCTTCATGCCTTTCCATCAGAGAAACCCTAGTGGTGAAGGAGAGTGAACACAAGTGAGAAATGTCTCTGAAGTCTATTTACAACCTTCAATATTCACATAGAATTTCATTATTTAGTATATACATGTTTAATATAACTCCCCATTTCCTAGTCTTCAACTAAAAACAAGATTCTAGGAAGATGTGCCAGATTAATTCTGTGACTTTGAGAATCCCCTGACACATCACCAAGCACCTCTGGGCATGCTTGTACTCTCATCAGAGAAACATGGTGAGCTATAGATCATTTAGTAAAGCCACACATATACCTTTCTGTATTATGTCCAATTTTCTGAACAATCCAAGGGCTTCTGGTTATGACTCACTCCTGTTTATCAAAATGGGTTATTATTATTTTTATTTATTTTTTGTAATGTTTTATATCTAATGAGTTTGCTTTCCTATATGTAATGCCAACTAATTTTCTTTCAGAGAGATGAAGGGACACAAATAACTTTAGTACCTTTGCTAAATCCAAGTAGGTTTGTTATTCTGTTTTTTTCTTTTTTAAGATTGTATTTATTTATTTGAGAAAGAAGAGAGCACAAGCAGAGGGAGCGGCAAGCAGAGGGAGAAGCAGGGTCCCACTGAGCAGGGAGCCCAATGTGGGGCTCCTTCCCAGGATTCTGAGATCATGACCTGAAGCAAAGGCAGATACTTAACCAGCTGAGCTACCCAGGTGCCCCATGGTTTGTTATTCTGTTAATAAAATCGTGAATGGTGGCGATCAAGGCAGGGACATAGGTAGAACTCTATGTGGGAATATCTCTTTAAGTTTTACTGAAACCAAATTATACTTTTCCTCCCATATCATCTTGGCATGAACCTACATGGAATTGAGGCCAGTAGGGAATTACTTTGAGGATAATTGAGGGTCTTTGCCATTCTTTGGTGTTAGATGCCAACTGTCTTTCCTGGCAAACTTAATATAGTCATTCCTGCTCATTCTATAAAATGGTCTAAAACACACTTGATTCTTCACATTACCTACAAACTATTCAGTCCTTTAAAAATGCTCATCTTGGGGCACCTGGGTGGCTCAGTGGGTTAAGTGGCTGCCTTCGGCTCAGGTCATGATCCCAGGGTCCTGGGATGGATTCCTGCATTGGGCTTCTTGTTCAGCCTCCTTCTCCCTCCCCCTCTCCCTCTGCCTCTCCCACCCCTGCCCATGCTCTCTCTCACTCTCTTGCTCTCTCTCAAATAAATAAAATCTTCTAAAAATGCTGATCTTTACTCCTTTGTTTAATGTGGCCCTTAACTTTTAATACTAAGGGAAGAAGCTAGAAGTTATGCTTATGGGTTTTGATATTGTTTAGCATTTCATAAACTATTTCTTTAAAGGTGGGTGGGAAAAATCCCATAAAACAAATTATCTGTTGTTACATGTTTGGGAGTGCTGACCTAAGTAAACAGGTTTCTTCAGGAGGAATTTTCAGAGCCTTTATTATGCCAATGCAAATTATGGATCTCCAAGTGAGATTTTGTTTAAAACAAACATTTAAACATGGTTTGGGGGCATTTAATTACAGAATGGTGTTCTATGGCTCTTAGTTTTGGAAAGAGTTAATAAAAACATATTTATTTATTTGTTTACAATTATTAACAATCATACTTACTGCCAATAAGTCCAAAAGGAGAAAAATGCCTTCCTTTTCAAGAAAGTAATCCTCTGAGGGATAACACCCCAAAATACAGCACCTTAAATAAAAAGGAAGTTATTCACTTAACAAGGATTCTACTATCTATATACTATTGTTTACTTCCATATTTTTTTGGACTGTTTTATATGCCTCATATAACAGAAATCACGTATAAAGGATAGTCTTCTGTGACTGACTTATTTCACTTAGCATAGTGTCTTTCAGGTCCATCTATGTTATAAACCATAGGATTTTCTTCTTTTTTAAGGCTAAGTGCTTTTCCATTACATGTATATACCATATTTTTTTTCTTTATCCATTCATCTATTGATGGACATTTGGGTTGTTTCCCTATCTTGCCTATTGTGAATAATACTGCAATGAACATGGGAGTCCAGCTATTTCTTCAAGATTCTGATTCTAATTCTTTTGGATATATACCCAGAAGTGAGATTGTTGGATCATATGGTGGTTCTATTTTTAAATTTTTTGAGGAACTTCTATACTGTTTTCCATAGTGGCTGCACGATTTGCATTCCCCTCGATGTCAAGAGTTCTCTTTTCTCCACATTCCTCACCAAAACATGTCTTTGGGGGGGGGTGGTTAATAACCATTCCATCAGGTATAAGATGATAACTCATTGTGGTTTTGGTTTGCCTTTCCTTGATGATTAATGGTTCCATATGAATCTTAGGATTGTATTTTCTATTTCTGTAAAAAAATATCTTTAGGATTTAATAGGGATTGCATGAAGCTATACATCACTTAGGCTAGTATGACATTTAAACCATATTAAGTATTCCAGTCCATGAGCACAGGATGTCCTTCGATTTATTTGTGTCTGCTTTAATTTCTTTTGTCAATGTTTTACAGTTTTCAGTGCATAAGGTTTTCACTTCCTTGGTTACATTTCTTCCTAAGTACTTTATTCTTTTGGGTTCTATTGTAAGTATGATTGTTTTCTTAATTTTCTTTTTGCATAGTTCATTATGGTATGAATAGAAATGTGTATGGAAATGCAACTGATTTTTGTATTTGATTTTGTATCTTGCTATTTTATTGAATTTATCAGTTCTAACAGTTTTTGGTGGAGTCTTTAGGGTTTTCTATGTATAAGATCATGTCATCTGCAAACAGATAATTTTAATACTTCTTTTCTGATTTAGATGCCTTTTATTTCTTTTTTCTTGCTCTGGCTAGGACTTACAGTACTGAGTAGAAATGGTGAGAGTGGGCACATTTGCCTTGTTACAGATCTTTTAGGAAAAGCTGTTAGCTTTTCACCATTGAGTGTGATCTTAGATGTGGACTTTTCATCTATGATCTTTATTTTGCTAGTTCTTTCTCTACTTAATTTGTTGAGAGTTTTTAAATCCCACTTGGTCATGGTGTATGAGCCTTTTGTTGTTGAATTTGGTTTGCTAATATTTCCTATAGGATATTTGCTTCCATTTCCCTCAGGACTGGCCTCATAAAGTGAATTGGAAGCATTCCCTTTTTTATATTCTGGAAGAGTTTAAGAAAGAGTCGTATTAATTCTTTAAAGTTTGGTAAAATTCACCTGTGAAGCTCTTGCGTCCCGGGCTTTTTTGTTGGGAGGTTTTTGATTACTGATTCAATCTCCTTATTGTTATTGGTCTGTTCAGGCTTTCCATTTCTTCTTAATTTAATCTTGATTGTATGTTTCTAGGAATTTATCTATTTCTTCTATATTGTCTAATTTGTTGGCAAATAGTTGTTCATAATAATCCATTATGATGTTTTATTTCTGTGGCATCTGTTGTGATGTGTTCTATTTCATTTATCTTAATATTGAGTCTTCTCCCTTCTTTCTCTTAGTCTAGACTTTGATGTCTTTTTAAAACAAACCATTTTTTTCTATTCTCTCATTTATTTTTGTTCTAATCTTTAGTATTTCCTTTATTTTGCTAATTTGGGGCTTATTTTTTTCTTTAATTGCTAGTTACTTTAAGTTTAAAGTTAGGTTGTTTACTCGAGTCATTCTTTTTTTTTTAAGATTTATTTATTTATTTAGAGAGGGAGGGGCAGAGGGAGAGCAGACTCCCCACTGAGCATGGAGCCCTACCTGGGGCTTGATATTAGGACCTATGAGATGATGACCTGAGCCAAAACCAAGAGTCTAACACTTAACCAACTGGGCCACCCAGGCACCCCCATTCTTTTTTATGTAGGTATTTATACCTATAAGCTTCCCTCTTAGTTCTACTGTTGCTGTATCACTTAAGTTTTGGTATGTTGCACTTTCATTTTAGTTTGTCTTGAGAAATTCCCAATTTTTATTTTGCTTTTGTCTTTGACCCAGTGGTAGTTAAAAAGCATGTTAATTCCCCTGCATTTGTAAGTTTTCCTAATTTCTATTTGTTATTGATTTCTACTTTTTTTTCTTATGTGGTCAGAAAAGATATTTGCAATGATTTAAGTCTTAAATTTGTTAAGACTTGTTTGTGACCTTGCATGCAGAACCAGCCCCCCATCCTGTGGTTATCTAGGTATGCTCTAAAAATTACCTCATTAGGGGTGCTGGATGGCTCAGTCAGTTAAGTGTCTGACTTTGGCTCAGGTCATGATCTCAGGGTTCTGGGATGGAGCCCCATGTCAGACTCCCAATGCAGCAAGGAGTCTGCTTGTCCCTCTCCTTCTGTCCTTCCCCCCGCTCATGCTCTCTCTGTCTCTCTCTCTCTAATAAATAAATTAAATATTTAAAAAATTATCTCATTTGCCTAAATTCAGATGTGGTTAAAAGGAGTGTGTTATGAATAACAAAAGACATTATCCTTCATAGTTATTACTTTGAAGCTATTACAGGAAATGAGAATAAAAGACCAAATACTGTGACGAAAGATGTTTTAATTGCTCTTATTGATGAGGAAATGACAAAAGTTTTAGGAGCCATGGACTAGGAATGGACCAAATATGTATTTCTTAATATAAATCACAATAAGACAGCACTTAAAAAGAATATGTATTCTAGGGGCACCTGGGTGGCTCAGGGGGTTAAGGCTCTGCCTTTGGCTCATGTCATGATCTCAGGGTCCTGGGATCAAGCCTCGAAATCAGGCCTCTCTGCTCAGCAGAGAGCCTGCTTCCCCCTGTCCCCGCACCCCGCCTGCCTCTCTGCCTGCTTGTGATCTCTGTCTGTCAAATAAATAAATAAAATCTTTAAAAAAAAAAGAATATGTATTCTGCTGCTATTGAGTGGAAAATTCTGCGTGTGCCTGTTAGGTCCATTTAGATCTGTAGTGTATTAGGTCTATAGTCATTATTTCCCCCTCCAAATATGTTGCACTGTGGCTTTCATGAATCCCACCCATATAGGACAAAAGAAATGTGTTAATTGTTAATGATATATGAAACTCAAGTAATTCTGTCCAAGACAAAATTTTATAAATTAATGTTATGAAAAGAAGGATATATATATGTATATATGTATGATTTATTTTTTTGCCCTTTAGGAATGCAAAAAGCTTGAGGAAAAAATATTGCTTAGGAAATACCTAGTCAATTGGTTTTCAACTCTTTGAAGAGGAGATGAATGAGGAATTCAACAGTCTTCAAGTATAAGAATAATGTGTAAGAGTAGATGCTTTTGTTTTTCCAGGCCAGGCCAAAATGGAATGGATTCATATAATAAAAACAAGGATTTAAGTTTAGATACAAGAATGGTTTTATGAGTGGGCTATGGACAAGATTACTTTCCAAAGGACATTGGTAACTGTCATTTCTGGACTATTGGAAAAGGTGTTGGAAGAGTTATCTTTCTGGTGTGGTTTTGAGGGAAGAATGCTTTTTATAAATCAAGCAAATTTTACTGAAACTTAAATTATGGTACAGAAACTATTTCAACTGATTTAAATCTATCTAATACCATGAAGAAATTGTAGCACCAAAAATTTTCCCTCCTCTATCATGCATATGAGGATTAATTTTTATTACTATTCAATCTACAGTGTTAATTTTTCTAGGCTTTATTTCTTACAAATTTGTGTAGTTTTCAAAATTAGAAATCTTAAATATCATACTTAAATATAATCAACAAATATCATAGAAGTAATTTTCTTGTATTGTGGTTCTAGCTTGGGTACAGTAATACTCACCAAATGCTGTCCAATGTACTAAGAAGAAGTACATTATAGCCTAATCCAGTCTGTAACTTTGTGGGGTCCATTTTCATTACATGAAGAATTATATCTACTCCTTCAGTCCCGAAAATTTCCTAAGAGATTTATTTAAAATTATTTTTTGGAATCATCTAATCCTTTCCTGTTTCATACTGTCTCCTAAAACTTTTTATACCAGAAAAATAGAACAACATTGTTATTTTTATACAAATATTTTTTTCAAATTAGCACTCACAGGAATTTAAGACCAATTATTGTAAAGCTAATAATTTTTAGAAATGGCATCAATCAACATGCCAGCTTAATATCCCTTTCTATTTTTTTTTGTTTTTTCCCTTTCATTTAAAAGAAAAAACAAACCAGGGACGCCTGGGTGGCTCAGTTGGTTAAGCGGCTGCCTTCAGCTCAGGTCATGATCCCAGCGTCCTGGGATCGAGTCCCACATCGGGCTCCTTGCTCGGCGAGGAGCCTGCTTCTCCCTCTGCCTCTGCCTGCCTCTCTGTCGGCCTGTGCTCGCTCGCTCTCTCTCCCTCTCTCTCTGACAAATAAATTAAAAAAATAAAATAAAATAAAAAATAAACCATAAGCTTACCCCATGGTTTTCTTCTGCTTTATAATGAATGTAGTCCAATATCCTATCAGATGAATACGAGACACCAAAACTAATTTAAGAGGCTAAAATTCTATCACGGAAGACTTTTTAATACTCCCAAGAGAGAGAGAAATATATAAACAGTAGCTAAAACCTTTAGTAATTTATATTAAGTTATTGCCAGTTATTACTTGTTGCTTACCAATTACCTTTCTCACTGTTTTGTTGTTCAGTTCTGGTACCCAGTAAGCAAGACAATGAGTATTTTTCCAGAAGAAAGGCACAGGGTGGCAGAGTATAAGAAAAAGTTGGACCAAAGCTCAAAGCTAGGTATGCATTTACTGTTCTTGTTGCCTCCCCCTAAAATCTCTCTATTGGAAATTTCACAATTTAAAATTTTTTTATCTTTCCAATTCTTTTATTAAATTTTTAAGTCATCAAACTTAGAGACTCAGAGTTTGTTACAAAATTTAAAAAGATCAAAGGGAATTAAGCTCTTTTTCCTAACTTTTAGTTCTAGTATAAACTGATTTTTTTAAAGTTTTTATTTAAATTCCAGTTAGTTAACATACAATATAATATTAGTTTAGGTGTAGAATTTAGTGATTCATCTGTTACATACGACACTCAGTGCTCATCACATACCCATCACCCTGAACCCAATTTAAACTCAAAACAGCATTTATAATGTGATAGTCACTCTGGAAGAACTGTTTGCCAGTTTCTTAAAAGCATATACCTACTTAATGAACATTAATTGTACTCCCCAGTATTTATCTAGAAGAAATGAAAGCGTTATGTCCACAGAAAGACTACTACAAAAATGTTCACTGAAGGTTTATACATATAGTCCCAAATGGATAAAACCTAAGTATTAATCAATTGGGGAATGGAGAAAAAAATTGGGTATATTCAAACAAAGAAAAACTACTCAGCAACAAAAAGGGATGGGCTGCTGATACCTGTAATAACAGGGGTATATTTCAGAAATATGGTGATAACAGGACCAGATATAAAAGAGTAAATCACATTTATATGAATGTGGTTCCATTCATATAAAGTAAAAGAATAGGCAATACTTATTTATGGGGATAGAAATCAGAATAGTGGTCACCTGAAGTTTGCAAATAGAGGGGATAGCTACTAAGTGGCATGAAAGAATTTCATAGGAAGAAACAATTGTCTGTTTTAATTGAGATATTGGTTAAATGGGTATATACATTCATCAAAACCTACTGAAATATACACTTAAGATATATATATACTTTATTGCATACAATTATATTCTCCTTATAAAAAGGGTTATTCAATTAAATACCGCAAGATTAAAAAACACCAACATTTATAGACACCAAGAAACAGTTTATAGTGCTAGGTCATTGGAAGATCTGAACAAAACTTTGATTCATAAGCATACATACCTTCCTAGGAATATGATGTTCACAAAGACCAGATAAGATAAGTAATATATCAGATTGAATTTCCAAAACAATGGCTTCTTCTTTGTCATTAGACCTGCTTATTGTATTTTTAAAAACTCCTGGTGTAGAAAAATTGAAAGAATGTAAACTCATCAGACATTGTATTTTTATTTTGATCAATTACTGTTTTGAAATTCCTTCTTTAAAAAAAAAGAAATCCTTTCTTACAAAATTTCAGTTAGAGAAATTATTTTAAAGGGAGCTATTTGAATTGAACAGTTATGTAGAAGCTGTAGACAGAAGATGATAAATGGATTCTTTGAGCTCTGAATACGATTAGTAGCCCCACATATATAGCATTTCTAGTACAGAATTAATGGAATATTATTAAAAGATGCCCTAACGACCTGATACTTTGTGCAGCAAACAAAACTGTTTATAGAAATATGCAAAGCATCATGAGGCAGAGATGAGTGCTTTGCAAATATATGACTAAAATGCCTGATCACAGCTGGCTCATCTCTTCATGGTTAACAGGGTCACTTTTAGGCAAAGGTGGAAGACCTCTCTAAGTATATTTTCTCTTCCTGTTATTTCTTTCTGTGTCCTCTCCTTATGTGTACTGGGAGATGTTTTCAATATCTTTAGGTAGCAGTATTCCCATGTCCTTTGAAATCTCTCCCCTGCTTCTACTCAAAATTTAGAAAGACTGGAAAAGAGCCACTTACACTGATGGGATGACAGTCACAATAAAATTTTGCTGCAAAAAGGAATTTTCCTTTAAGCTTTAAATGAGGAACAAAAATCATTGCTTCTCTATTAAAGGGGTCATTGGCATTACCAGGAAGGGCTGGAGTTATGTTCCAAAGTAAGAGGGCCAGGGAAATCACAATTTATTACCATAGTTGGCCCTGAGGGGATGATTCTTGGACCTGTTAGTATGAATGACAGGTGCAAGATCAGTCCCTAATGGGGCTAGTTGAGCATGCTGAAGGCTCTGTTGAGGAGCATGCCAGGAACAGATGGGCCTATGCTCTTTTATTAGGAACATCTAGGAATCCAACCTGGCTGGCCATAGGTCTGCTTCTCCTTTCTAGATGATCTCATTTTTCTTCCTACCTGAGTGTAGGCAAGTCACTTTCTGTGTTGTCTGTAACACATGTTATGTTTTGAATTATTTCCTTCATATTTCAGTATCCTTTAGTTCCTGCCTTTACTTTCTCCTTGTTCTAAGTCATCTGATATATTTCTTCCAGATTCCTTTTCCTAAAACAGAACTATACATATAACCTCCCTGATCAAGATCACTAATGGCTTCCCATGTCTAAAGAGGATGCTATTCAAAATTCTAACTTGGCTCTTCACTAGACATATTATATCTCATATTACTTGTTTCCATAAAACATTTTTCCAATTTGTTTTTTATTATTTTAAATTGAAGTATTGATAGATGTCTTCATAAAACTGACTTCACTTAAGCTAGCTCTGAAAACATTGTTATATGTATTTTATTTTTTTTTAAAGATTTTATTTATTTATTTGACAGATAGAGATTACAAGTAGGCTAGAGAGGCAGGCAGGGAGAGAGAGGAGGAAGCAGGCTCTCTGCGGAGCAGAGAGCCCGATGTGGGGCTCGATCCCAGGACCCTGGGATCATGACCTGAGCTGAAAGCAGAGGCTTTAACCCACTGAGCCACCGAGGCGCCCCTGTTATACGTATTTTAATACCATGTCTCTGCTTATACTATTCCCTTGTTTTAAAGACTATCTCCTCTTTTCCCTCTCAAAACTAGCTTTACCTTCACACCCAAGCTCAATAAAGGTACTTGTCAAGATTACCTAGCTTTAAAAACTACTGAAACCTCTGGGTTTCTGTGGTTTTCTCTGTCTTACTCACTAGGGGCCTTACTGATGGTGTAGGGTAACATATGCTATCTTTCTAGGATATACTTTTTTTTTTTCCCGTTCTCATTGAGGGCAAGGTCCACAGTGTCCTGTTCTGTACATGTTTGTGACACCAGTGCCTGCACAAAGGGTATTATAAACATTTGCAATAACAATTCAATTACTATTTGATGAGCAAACTATTTGTTAAGTCCTCTGTTAGACTGAGTAAGTGAAGGAAGGCCACTGCCTCTAAGATCAGCTTCTTTCAAGTTAAAGGGAAAAAATCCTAAGGAAAGAACCCTTCTGTATTTGTTTTCCCTTTTCTCTACCCCACACCTCCTACCCAGGTAAGATTCAGACTCTTATCTGGATGTAGGAAATACAGTATTTTCTAGACTCCATCCGGTCAGGCTGGAACCTTAACACTGAGTTCTGTACAATGGAATATGCATGGAAGTGATAAAATCTACTTCAGGGCCAACACTGCACGGACCCTACTCACTCTTGAGAGTTTTTTCTGTATCTTCACTTAATAAACTTCTATTGCTTTACTCACAAACACACATACACAAAATTTACTTTCAGGTTTGGTCATCCTCAGTAAACTCATCAAAAAAGTGTTTTCACTTAGCACCCTTTTCAGTATCCTTATTTTAAAGGACACTACTATTAAATGGCACCACTGCTCTCCACTAATGATGGAAGAGTAGGCACTTTAGCTTAACAGACTGAAGAGTTTTGGTGGAGGTGTTTATAATTAATTGACATCCAGCAAATTATCTCTTACTCATGAGGCAATCAGTGAATTTGAGTATGACCAAAATAGATCTTTTTTTTTTTTTAAGATTTTATTTATTTGAGAGAGAAAAAGCATGAGAGGGGAGAGGTCAGAGGGAGAAGCAGACTCTCTGCTGAACAGGGAGCCCATTGTGGGACTTGATCCTGGGACTCCAGGATCATGACCTGAGCCAAAGGCAGTTGCTTAACCAACTAAGCCAACCAGGTGCCCCCAAAAGAGGTCTTTTCAAAGTCAGGAAAAGCTAGGGCCAGAGGATTATTAATTTTTTAATTAACAAAGGTAACAATAGTTTGTTTTCAGTTCTGAACTTTATTCCAAGCTCACATGTATGTATTTTGGGGATAAATGATTCATTATAGTGAATTCTAAGTTGAAAATCAAGGTTATCCTGCTATATTATAACAGAAAAGAATCTCCTGTGTACATTTCTGTATATACCAGCATACTAGTGTTCTGGTATGTCATATGCACTGGAAAATGTAATGTCATCCTCTTTTAAATGACTTTAAAAGCCTGGCCAAAATGTGGTCATCTTATTACTAGAAAAATGAAGGTAACAGTAGCCCATTAAAAAAAAAAAAGATAATCCTAAATGAAATAGTATCTGGAATAAACAGATGTTTACAGAATGAGTGATCATGATGTTTTAGTAAAAAAAAATTGACTTAAAGCAACAATATGAAACAAAACCAAGAGAATATTCAGGAGTTTCTTGGCTAGAATGATAAAATAAATTTGTAAAAAGCATTTTAAGCAAAACCTCTAATTTATAAGTATTCTACTAAATGTGTTTTACCTATCAGTTGCTGAATTGTTCCCTTTTCACAAAGATCATTGTTTATAGTCTCATCCTCAATGTAGACCATGGCTCTCAAGAGTCTTAAACTGTAACGCATCTGGGCAAACTTATTGCCACGGCCACCTGTACCATGAAAACTATTACCATGGCTAAAGAAGGAATCTGTGGAGAAATATAATTTAATACTTTACTTTACATCAAGAAATTTAAAGAAAAAACATTTCAAATAGAACAGAATATATCAGATATTTCATATATCTAACCCTTAAGTTTAAACAGATGTTAAATTTTGTCATACTCTTTAGTTTTTTTTAGATGAATAAATATTATCCTTTCCGCCTTCTCCTTCTATTCCCAGAATAGAAATATGCTTTAAAATTTTACTCAAATGTGTCATCTTGTGTGTATCTTTTGTAACTTGCTACTATTACTCAACATTATGTTTTTTTAAGTATTTACATAGTCACAAGCAGATCTAAATCATTTAATTGCTTTCAGCATTCATTTTATTTGTTTTAGAGGGGATGGGAAGAGAGAGAGGGAGAGAGAATCTTAAACCAGCTTCATGCCCAGCGTGAAGCCTGATGCCGGGCTCAATCTCACAGCCCTGAGATTATGACCGGAAATCACTCAGCTTAACCAACTGAGCCACGCAGGTGCCCCTGAACAATCATTTTATAAATAAATCACAGTTTATCCATTCACTAGAACAAACTGCTACAATGAACATCTGGTACAATGAACTTTCTGGTTTATGTCCCCTTATTCCTACTGAGAAAGATTTCGCCATATGACACCAGAATCATATAGGGTATACCCACACTTAATTTTACCAAAGTTCCTAAATTTCTTCTCAAAGTGGTTATATGGACACAACGTACAAGACTAATAGATTTTTCCAATCTGTTAAATGGGAAATGACAATTATTATCTTAATTTTTGTTTTTCTGATTACCAATAAGGTTGAACATCTTTTCAATTAGCAATAATCGTGCCTTGGATAAACCTCATTGGCTACGATACTACCACTGTGCAAAGCTGGGGTTGGACATTTTTCAATGTTATTTTTAAGTTTGAAATTTTGTCTGTGACTTGGCAGTCTCTATTCTTTATCTACTTCTTTGCTGAGTTATTTTCTTTTTTGTGTTCTTTATGAGCCTGGATTCTAATCCTTTATTAGTCACAGGGGTCAAAAATGTATTCTCTCAATTTGTAGATCGTTATTTTATTCAGATTTAGTCATACAGCATTTCTAAATTTTACATTATTAAATGCATTAATTTTCCATATAGTTTAAGTTCTTCTGGCTTATCAAAGTCTTTTCCTACACTGTTATCATAAAGATATTTTCACATGTTTTCTTCTAAGATTTTATAGTTTAACTTTTTATATTTAGGGATTTAATTCATTTTGCACTTGATTTTTTTAACAAGGTGAAAGAAGCCAATTTTTATTTTTATTGAAGGCAATAACATCTTTGTTAATGCCAACCTCCCATATATTCTTTTTCATTGGTCTGTTCCTTATCTAGTACCATACAGTTTAAATTATTCTTGCTTTATGGTAAGTCTTGATAAACAGCAAGGCAAGTTCTCCTTTCTTCTTTACAATAATATGCCTTCTTTAAAAGGTTCTTCATGTTTAAAACTAAAAAAAAATTTAAAAATACTCTTCTGAGTATTGCGTATGGGTTAAAAATGCAGGTTCTAGAGCTAGACTACATGTACTAAATCCTGGATCTGACACTTCCTGTGTGACCAAGAACATGCTATTTAACTTTTCTGACTGAGTTCTACGTGTCTGACCACCAGGGATAGTAACAGTACCTTCAACATCTGGATCTGTTGTGAGGACTAAATGAGTTAATACTTGTGAGGTGTTTAAGGCCTACCATGCAGTAAGTACTCAATAACTGTTAGCTATCAGGCTTCCCCATGTTAGGCAGCATTTCCTCTTTTGCTTTATAATTATTTAATGCAGAGCAATTTGACAAGAATAAATTTAGTAATTCCGCATATTGGAAACTAGAGAATTAAAAAAAATCAGCTATAATTTTTTCCATCCTCACAGATATATGATTTTCTTGATCTACTGAAAATGTATCATATAAAATTATTTCCAACTCAAAATAACTACCAGAAAAGAATGCAGTATCTCTCTTATAAGCATTTTTTAAAAGAAAGTATTTCTTATTTCCTTTCTAAGAATACTGAGAGCTGTAATAAAATATTTGTACAAATTGGTAGTCTAATAATTTGGTAGACTACATGTGGAATCATTACTTCTGGCTGGAAATTTTAAGCTCTGTGAAGATAGGGATTTTATTTATTTTGAATATAAATGTATCTTTAGCAGTTAAAACAATATTAGTACCTAGTAGGCACTCAACAAATATTTGTTGAATGAATGATTAAAATATTTCCAGGACTGGGGCGCCTGGGTGGCTCAGTGGGTTAAAGCCTCTGCCTTCGGCTCAGGTCAAGATCTCAGGGTCCTGAGATCGAGCCCTGCATCAGACTCTCTGCTCAGCGGGGAGCCTGCTTCCTCCTCTCTCTCTGCCTGCCTCTCTGCCTACTTGTGATCTGTCTCCGTCAAATAAATAAATAAAATCTTTAAAATATTTCCAGGACTTAGTATAATTGTTGGATAAGCCTAATGCTACAAAAATTTAAATCAGGTTATATGAATGATTTCTTTTACTGAGAAGTATGTATCAATTACAGTTATGATATTTACTGATGTGTCTGACTTTATATGAAATCTCAGATCTTTTTTCTCTAAAACAACAGTAAACATGTGAAAATCACAGGAAACAAGATATATATTTTTATTTTTCTTTACTTTAATTTTATTTATTTTTTCTATGCATATATTGAGAGTTCAATTGAAATATGTAAATTAGAATTTTGATAGGTATCACTCACCTTCACTCTCACACCATTCTAGAAATGCAAGGACTCGAGCATTTCCCTGACACAGCATATACTCTTCTGTTAATAAAGGAGCCACTGATGACAAAGTGGCAATTGCATGCAGTTGTAATTCTTCATACTGTGCTGCAGACCATTCCATTATCTTGTGTTTCTCAGGCTTTTTAACATAGGTAAACAAAGCCAAGATAACTTTGCCATCAATTAATAGCTATGAGGAAGGGGAAAAGCTACTTTGTTAGAAACATAATTAAAACAATTTTATTTAATCTAAGAAAATTAAAGATTTCCAATGTGATGTTTTATTAGGGTCATTTTTAAAAAATTTCCTTCCTAAAGATGCCAACCAACATTAAGTACCAAAAACAAAACAAAACAAAAACAACAACAATAAGTTGGCTGTGATCCCCTTATCTCAGATATGCACTCTCTAGCTGACAATAATATAAATAATTAAATAAATGTTAATTTTTTTGGTCTATGCTTATATATATATATAATTTGACTCCTGCTTATGATCAAACCAAAGAAGCAGAAAATTTGGGGCAAATAAACTGCTGACATTTCTCTCTTCCCTTCAATTTTTGAAAAAGAAATATTTCACAGACTCAACTGTACACTATAAAAGTATCAATTTTTCCAAAATAATGACTGTGGCTAATTTTTAGGCAGTTATAACAGAACTTATACAAAAATTCTAGTCAACCAATGCCACTCAGGTCACAAGCCATATTTATAATTATATGCTTAGAATTTTAAAATTGTACTGAATCCATGATTTCAGTAAAATAGAAAAATGCATAGCTATTATGACAATGTAGTTAATATTATGGCTGATTCTGATTGATGCTTATATATTGTTCACAGGATGGCAACAGAAGATGTGCCATATTCTACTCAGTTTTCACTTGGCATTATTTTATAAAGACTTTTTTACAATAACATCTATGAACTTTTCTAAATTTTCTACTAGTCCACAGGAAATGAAGGGAAGATTTAGAATGGAGAAAGCAGGAATAAAAATAACAGCTAGTTCTAGCTTACTATAAATATTAAGTGGATAATGTTTTCAAAATACTCCATGAACCACAAATAACAGTACATATATTCATTATCACTACAATTACTGGGCCACAAACAAATGACAAAAAAAAAATTAGTTGATTCCATTGCTCACACAGTGCTTTAAGAAGCTCACCATATTCTTTATGCCATTTGACTCTGTTATCAACTAAAGTGGTTTTTAAACTGTCGTGTACATTTTGTCTCCAGAGAGATTTTAATAGTTATATAATACTTCACTGTACTAATAAAACCATATTTTATGTAATTATATTCTATTTGGCATTTTGGAAAATACATTTAGATTCTATAGAGTATATATTTTTGATATCAATAAAGTTATAACTGTAAAAACAAAGACAATTTTTTTCCTTCTCTGAACATATTTTAGTGTGTATATATGTGTGTGTTCCTCAAAGTGGTATTACCAAAAAAATCTGAGCTCTCTTAACCCTCATAATAATTCCATGAGATAGGTGTTATCCTCATTTTGAAATTAAGTTATCTGGGATTGGGGCACCTGGGTGACTTAGTTGGTTAAGCATCTGCCTTCAGCTCAGGTCATGATCCCAGGAGCCATGCCTCAGGCTCCCTGCTCAGTGGGAAGCCTGCTTCTCCCTCTCCCTCTGCTGCTGTTCTGCCTACTTGTGCTCTCCCCTCTCTCTCAAATAAATAAATAAAACATTTTTTAAAATCTGGGATTTACAGAAACTAAACAGCTTATTCAGGATCACATTGCTGAAAAATGATAGCACTGCATTCCGCCTGACTAAAGCTTTAACCACAATATGGTCAGAGGTAGCCTATTAGGCTAGATGGGCCTATACGGATTTTCTTTCATATTACGTTTTCTTATCCTGGAGATCTAAATACATAAATAAATTTCTAAGGTTCTCCTGCCTTTTTTGATTTATATGGTTTAAATTTGGTAAATTCACTGTTTATTAACAGATAAGCAGAAGAAATTTTGATAAGATGAAATTCTGACCAATCAGAGTTACTTTTTATGGTCAACATATGGGTTGATGAAAGATTTGCAGTCATGCCTTTAAAAAAGTTATACTACAAAGTGAGACACTTTAGCTTTAATTTTGGTTATTTTTTTACCTGTATAGTAGGTAAATCTTTACTTAAGATCACAATGATATTAAATAGCAATTTCTTCAATTCAAAATCTTCATAGGAATTAGAAAGCTTAAGACCTTTTACCAAAGGATTTTGACTTTTAACTGTGAGGGGGAAAAAAGAAAATAAAGCAAAAGATAAAGTAATGTGTAAGACTCATCAAGATAATTATAGGTTGAAAGTTTTATGGTTTTTACCTTCAGTAAAGGTTGCAAATAGCATCAAATCTCTGGTAAAGCCACATTCCTAATATAAATACATAGAAGAATGATTGAATTAGATGGAAATTACAGATGCTTATATTTACCTAATATTTAATTATCTTTATCAGATTCCCCTTGTCATTCATTTGAATTCATAAAGTACTAATAATAGAAAGGGATGAAAGCAGGAAGCATATAGCCAGATAAACTTGTAATTTATTTAATATAAACTTCTGTTGGTTCTAAGAAATATTTTTATATTATTCTATGAGTATATTATAAGATGCTGACTAAAATTTGGTAATTACCCAAAATGTGTTAAGACTACAAATTACTTATCTAATTCATTACCGTATTATACCTTTAAGTGACAAAATAAGGGTGAAAGATACAGTTATTTTTGGCACCTTTTCTTCTTAAACAGCCCCCCTCCCACCTTGAACCCAACCACTCTCATTATGTGAAAGGTTTCGTCAGGTCTAACAGATCCTACTTAACATAAAAAGCCCTGAAGAATAACCAGAATTGCAAACATTTCAGCATGAGAGAATACATTTCTGCCACAGATATCCTAGCTGGACTCTGTAATTCGGGAGAGTTTAGAGGGGCAAGCCCCTAGGTTTTTGAGCTTGCAGTGTTACAGTGCTACTGCTTTGGATCCATATGGTTTCTTTAAATGTGAAGATGTTATTTGGCTCATAAAATTCACCTGAATGTTTGCAAGGATGCTAATGAGAATTTATTAACTAAGCAGGGGCTTCCAAAGACACATATAGGTTTACCCATGCATTGTAGCCTTAACTAGAAAGCTAGGTAGGATTGTTGCCCCCATTTACGTATTATAAGTTCTATCTGATAACCATTGATATGGGGTTGAACCCTTCATCCACAAGTTTCCTTTATTTTTATTTATTTTTTTAAAGATTTTATTTATTTATTTGACAGACAGAGATCACAAGTAGGCAGAGAGGGAGGCAGAGAGAGAGAGAGAGAAGCAGGCTCCCCCCTGAGCAGAGAGCCTGATGCGGGGCTTGATCCCAGGACCCTGGGATCATGACCTGAGCCGAAGGCAGAGGCTTTAACCCAGTGAGCCACCCAGGTGCCCCTCACAAATTTCCTTTAAATACAACTTAGAAAGTTTGTGGCTATATGGATATCATTGCCAAAGAGCTCTACTCTGGGATGCCAATCATTCAATGATTTTTACATTATAAAATATGCCGAGGCTCAGCTTCTGGGATGGCAGAGTAGCTCCTATAAGAAATCTTCCTGAAGGCAACAATTATAAACTCGGAACAAAATATAAAAACAACTGTCTTGTGATGAAAACCAAGCAGATACTGGAGGGGAGTCAGAACTTTGAAGATGGAGATGGCACTGCATGGGTTTCCCTTTTGTAAAAAAAAAAAAAAAAAAAAAAAAAGGCATTTAGACTGAAGCCAGGACCTAGTCCACACCTTGTATAGATCCTGCAACTCAGGGTTAAGCTGTTATCTTAATGGTTTGAATATTCAGAGGGCAGAGGTACTCTCAGGGCAACTATTGCTACTGGAAAGTGAAGGGGGAAATCCCATAAAGGAAAGAACCACAAAAAGGGAACTTCAGCTTCTGGGTATAAACTCCCAAACCTCTGGCTAATGCCTGAATCATGCCAGGGCAGGGAATACTCAAGCATCCTAGGTAAGGCTGAAAGAAATGAACTGAGATTTGACCTGCCATTTGCCATAGGGATGAGTAGCCTAACTAAATGCCCACGAATACAAAAGAATAAATCCTTTTCAGAGGAGTACACCAGAATCCACAGTAAAAATGCTCATAATAAACAGACAGGAACTCTCAGCAGAGAAATAGAAACTATAAAAAGGAAACAAAAATTTAAAAACTAAAAAAGACAACATCTGGAGTAAAAATGCACTGGATGGGATTAATAACAGAATGAAGATGATGGGGGAAAAGCCAGTGAATTTAGATGTATAGACCAATACAAATTATTAAATCTGAAGAATAGAGAGAAAAATGATTGAAAAAAGTGAACAAGCCTCACGACAAACATGCATGTAATCTGAATTACAGAAGAGGAGAGAGAATGGGGCTGATAAAATACTTACAGATATGATCAAAAAATTTTCCAAATTTAGTCAGTTTACATACTCAGGAAGCCCTATGAATGAACCTTAAGCAGGATACATACAAAGAAAATCACATCTTGGCACATGAGAGTAAAACTGCTGGAAACCAAAGGTAGAGTGAAAATCTTAAAAAACAGCCAGAAAGCAAAATGATACATTGTCCATGGGGAAACAAATTGAAAAAACAAATACTTCTGATCAGAAACATGAGGCCAGAAGACAGCGGAACGGTATCTTCAAGTGGTAAAAGATAAAAGTGTTCAAACTAGAATTCAATATTCTGTGAACATACACTTCAGTAATTAGGCTGAATTAAAGATGTAATCAGATAAAAGGAATTAAGAGAATTTGTTCCCAGCAGCTAGCAGATCGGCATCATAAGAAATGGGAAAGGAAACATTGTTTAGGACTCCTTCCTCCCGTTCAAGCTATTTCTACAACTAAAATTCATGCAATTTGAGTCATACTTACGATCATTGGTGTTCCAGGATTTTGAGCTATAATTGTAGTGATTACTAATATATCGTTTCTAAGCTGACGATCATAATGACTAAAACCTCTCATAAACAGATTTTTAAATACTTCCTTCAAAGCCCTGGAAAGTAAAATGAGATCTTTAAAACCATATTTCTGTGTAAATGCTACTTAAGTGTCTATCAACAAAATTCCCCTTTTTTTAAAAGATTTTATTTTTTTAAGTAAAAAAATCTTCTGATTGAGAAACCCTGGCGCCCCTTGCTTTCCCTTCTTATGATAATGGTACTCTTATTTTTATTTAGGCATTTACCCTTTTGGTCTTGCGAAGATGCTTTGAGCTTTCTTTTAGCCAGAGCATTTCTCTGTCACTAGTAATTCAATCTGGAATGGCATATGGCCAACCCAGACCATTCAGGACCAATAGGGACTCAATTCAAAGAATTTTCTTTGGCCTTTCAGAAGAGCAAGTCTTCTCTTCTGCTTGATTTGGGGTTGTGATTGTGTGAACCTCAACTTGTTAGGTCTCACTATGTGGATCTTGGGAATAAAGCTAACACAGTGGAAGACTGTAGAGGGATGATGAAGGCCCACATCCTGTTACTTGCTGAGCACATGAAACCAGTTTTATCTTTGACCTTGTAGTTATATAAGCCCATAATATCCTATGTGATTTAAATCAGTTGGATTGGGTATGCTGAATCACTCTTTTCTAGAGAACATGTAGCACTGTGATAGTCTATTTCATAGCATTTAGTTGTCTGTTTACTTGTCTATCTCCTAATAATAATGTAAATTCCATGAAAGCAGAGATCATGTCTGCATTGCTTTCTTTTATATTTCTATGGCCTAATACTGAAGTTGGTATGGAGCAGACAATAATTATTTGATGAATAAATGGATAAGTTACTTAAAGGCTCACTTATATTTTATTGCTAATACTTATTGCAACATCCGGAAGAGAGTAAGTATTTAAAATTAGGTTATTGGGGACACCTGGGTGGCACAGTGGGTTAAATCGCAGCCTTTGGCTCAAGCCATGATCCCGGGGTCCTGTATCAGGCTCCTTGCCCCACACGGAGCCTGCTCTCTCCGCCTCTGCCTGCTTGTGCGTTCTCTTTCTCTCTCTCTCTCTGACAAATAAATAAATAAATAAATAAAATCTTAAAAAAAAAAAGGTTACTGAATGAACAAATGAAATAGTTCTTTTAAATGTCTAATGTATTTTATACTTATTCAAAGACATAATTTAGCTTTGTTAATAAGCTACTTTAAAAGCTTTCCAAATAGGAAAAACAAAAAAGAAAAAACCAGCTTGCTATTGCACAGATGCATTTACACCACAACATAAAAATGATGTCCTGAACCATAGGACATCACTCAAAATGGACATGACTCAAAAACCTAATTGAATACAAATTCAAACAAAGATGTTAGTTATGTTACTGGCTATCATTTTAAGGTTAAAAAACATTCCTATCTAACCACTTACTTACAGCAAACATTCCAAGTTACTAAGCTGTTGTATGGTTTCTTCTTTTGGAGATTTTTCCAATAAATTCCAAAGTATTTCTGATGAACGAAACAGAAGCTGTCCAGAGGGGTCTGGGTCATTGAGGTGAGCACAAATTTCTCTGGCTGCTTGTGCTTTCATCATTAAAGTGCAATTAATTTCTGAAAATAAATTTAGAAATTATTTATGTTGTACAGTCTTGACACCATTGGATAGAAACAAAAATAGTTGAAAGTGAAGTATTTAAAGTTAATAATATACGAACCAGAAGTTGAGAGATGTTGGAGAGCTTTAAGTACCCAAAGTTTCTCAACAAGTTGATTTTCAAGTAAGGTCAATGATTCGACCATTGTTTTTGCCAATCCACTGACCTCAGTCATCTTAATCTTGTATGATGAATTTGCTTGCTGGTAACCTAACAACAAATAGTTAATAAGTATGTACAGTTTTCTCACGTAGTAACCATCTATATTCAGACAAAGGAATGAGTAATATTATTAAACAACAGCAATAGCAACTTAAAAAAAAGTTTGGCATTTTGAAATTGTATAGCACAGGGATAGGCAAAATTTTTCTATAAAAGGCCAAATAATGAGTCAATTTTTAATTGATTCATTAAACATAATATATATTGTATTACTTAAATTAATGTTAAATTTAATATATTATATATATATAATATAATGATGTATGTGCTCCTTATAAAGGTCAAGGATTTAATTATTTCTTTGGAGTCTTCTAGCAGAACAGACAATATCTGAAGAGTAATTGGGCGGAGTCATCATAAACATTTTCCAAGAATACTGACTCATCAAGACCCCTGGCTCAGGGGCATAAGTGACTTAATGGAGACACCTATTGTTTCTGAAAGGCTGAGAAGTCAGGTGCACCTGACCACAATCTTCAAGAAAAACCACAGGCCCCAAGCAAAGTCAAGACTCACTCTTCTTTCCTTTCTAAGTCTTCCGCTCTGTCCATATCTACACTCTCTCTATGTCTTCAATAAACTCTGCTCTCACTTCGACTTGGCTTGTGTTTGATTCCTATCCTGCACAGAGCCAAGGACCCTTTTGGCCGGTCCTATGGGAACCCTTCTGGGTCCTTGGAGCTAGCCAGCTTGCATCAATCCCACTGTGTCTTTCCAAGTTCAAAGTTCAAATGAGAAAGAATATTATTTTACAGACATAAGTTATTACTAAAAGACTGTTGAAAACTTCACCTGTAATATGCTTCTTTGGTGGTTCTGCATGATAAAAGTCAACAATACACTTACAAATTTGTATCCTCAATTCAGAATTTGGTATTTTCATCAATTCACCTGCCAGAAAGAGAAATGAATGCTATTTAATAACACTGTCATGTTTACTTGCAAATTTAAATATGTTAGTAGTATGATTAAAAATATCCTTACTAGAAGTTCAAACTGGACCATGTAATTTTATTATTTTTATTTTTAAATTTTTT
>PISX010025064.1:0-26750 GCA_004024625.1 Mellivora capensis
CTCTCCATCTCCCCATGTCCTCCGTGTTATTTGTTATGCTCCGCAAATAAGTGAAACCATATGATAATTGACTCTCTCTGCTTGACTTATTTCACTCAGAGTTTTGCTAATTCTTTAATAGGATATGAGGAACTTGCGACTTGCTTATAAGCAGGAAGAACAGAGTAAACTTGGGATATTTGAAAACCTCAACAAACTTGCATTTCCTCTTTCCAATGGGCAGGCAAGTACACCAAAATAAACCTTTTTTGTGTGCCTTTGTGAAGGGGGGTCCAAAAGTCATGTTTAATTATTCCTTTCTTCCAGAGGTTTCCTTTATCTCTTTCCTCTCTCTTTGTGACTAATATTAAGATGTTTAAAATTTGTCCGTTCTGTGTGATGATTAAGGAAAGTGCCAGTTTGTTGCTTTAAAATATACAGGTTAAATAGAAATCTTACTATATTTAGCTCATGGCTGAATGAAAAGCTTTAATATTGGGTATATGATGTAGCAAAGGAACACTAACATGTGTATTTTGTGGTTTTTGTATCCAGACACTCTTTGCATTCAGCTACAAAGAAAAATTTCCCAGGAATGGGTGGAAAGTTTATGATCCTGTATCTGAATACAAGAGACAGGTAAAGTAAGGTCCTGATCAAGCCGAAAATAGTGGGTTGAGCGTCTTTCTCTTTTCTGACAGGGTAGAAATATAGTAGAGAAGAAACCATTTGAAACCAGTTGTGTGTAGGTATGATTATGTAGCTTGTACGTTCTTCATCCCTGGGATACCCCATTGTCCCTTCGATGCTGTTGCTGCTCAGCCTTTTTCCAGAGGGCAAGTGGAGTATGAGCACAAGGGTTTAAAAAGCAAATCAACCAGGTGGTTTTTATTAGATATTCTGGTGATGAGTTGATGAGTAAGGATCAACACCAGTGGCCCGAGTTAGATTAAGTGTATGGGGAGACTACATCAGCCTGGTCTGAAGAAAGTCTTCAGTGCATTGTCAGGTTCAAGACATTCCAATGAGATACTGTTTTCATGACGTTTGGTCTTTGTCTCCACTGTATGTTCAGTTGATATGGCTTTCTGTAAATGTTTGCAGAAAGTTTCTGTGTCTCCAAAGCTCCATCCTCGGGAGCTCTGGACGATCACTCTGCTATCGCTCAGTCAGCCTTGCCGACAGGTGAATAAATGGGCAATAAAGAATCTGTGAATAAAAACATAAATTCTAGTGGAAGAAAAGTATATAATAAGTTCTAGATATCCTACTTCCACCTTTTGAATAAAGAAAAAAAATTTAAAAAAATAACACGCATTGCAATAGTATGCTCATTCTTTATAGAAAACCCAGCAAGAAATGTACAGGATTGGGATTCTAGTATGTGATATTTACCATTTTAAAATACGTTTGAAAAGTCTTCTGCTTCATTAAATTTTTAAAAATGGGTAAGAAATAGGTTTTGTTAGATAAACATATTTAAACTTTTGCGTAGCAGTGAACGACAACTTATGAATGGATTTTAGGAGAAAATAAAAAATGGATGTGCTTCCCAGTTAGTACTTTCTGAAAATGCGAACGTTTGCTCGCCCGTCCCTCTCTACCACCCTCAGGGCTTGCCAAACGAGAGCTGGAAAATATCGAAGGTGAACAGTGGCTACGAGCTTTGTGACACCTACCCCGCCGTCATCGCTGTGCCCACTAGTGTGAGGGACGACGACCTTTCAAAAGTGGCGGCCTTTCGAGCAAAAGGCCGAGTCCCGGTAAGTAATGGACACCGTCCCCTGGGCAGAAACCCAGACTGTGACGAGCTCTAATGTGGAAAGGAGCAAGACAGAAAAAACTCTAGCGAACAAAACAAAGTAGGAAAATAGGCCTAAAACCCTCCCCAGGCACCAGGGACCACCAGGGAGCAGCGGGAGAGGGCGCGCTGCTGCCGCATTCGCGGCGCCCTTCGCGGGTCCGTCAGGGCGTCTCCGAGCCCAGATACTTGCTGCGGCGCCGCGGGGAACGCGCGCCACCACCCAGAGCAGCGTAGCAGCGGCCGGGGCCGAAGCGTTTCCCGCAGCCTTCTCGGGGGACAGCCGCACGCGTGCGCGTCCCCCGTGGCGCTCGCCGTACGCAGGGGCCAGTGAGCGTGGTCCGGCCGCCTGAGGACAGCGGGGGCTTGGGGAGCCGGGCTGGCCGTCTGGGTCTCGGAAGAGCCTGTCCTCGCTTTGCCCTCACCCGGCCCCGCATGTGAGCGGGAAGATACAAGATGTTTTCAAGTGAGGAGACAGAATGAGTCACTCGAATACGAGTGGGCCTTGACATTAGTCCCCTTTGACTTAGTTTCTGTTTTCCTTTGAGTCACAGAATTTGAGAGGTGGGAGGGGATTCTTGGAGCTTACCTAGTCAGACTTCTTCCCACCTGACGCAGCAGAGAGTTCCAGAGCCACTGTCATGCGGCGATTGGTTTCAGCCTTCGCCTTGGAGGGGCGCGCGCAGATGAGGCCGTGCTTGAAAAGAGCTTATTTTTCCTGCCCAGCAATCAGGGCACGGCCTTGTAGGAGCCGTACTAATGTCTGGTGCTTACAAACGCTAGGTTTTATCGTGGATCCATCCAGAAAGTCAGGCAACGATTACCCGTTGCAGCCAGCCACTTGTGGGTCCCAACGACAAACGCTGCAAAGAAGACGAAAAATACTTGCAAACGATCATGGATGCCAACGCGCAGTCCCACAAGCTTATCATCTTCGATGCCCGCCAGAACAGTGTCGCTGACACGAACAAGGTACGTTCTCAGTAGCGCTGCGGAAGCGGCGGCTGTCCTGTCACGCGCTGGCCGTAGGTTCTCACGCAGACTGGGGATGGCTCCCTCCGGAAGGGGGTCTCTCTGAGCAGCCCCTGGCTGCTCCTAGCTGGCCCACGGCCCGTGCGGCCGTGCGCGGCGTCTCTCTCGTTGCTTCTCCGCCGTCCTGTCTGCTGAATTGATTCAGCAAAGACCCAGAGAGAATTAGCCCCTAAAGAATCGAGTAAGACTTTCCCCAAAATGATCGTGAGGCCCTTGGGAGTCCCTCTAACTTGAGACCTGGGGTGATTACTTGAAGAATTCCTGTCCGGTCTGAAGCTCTGTCCTCTGCGGACGCCTCCCATTCGAGCCGCGCCCGCTGAGGGGGACGGGGCCCTTCACACGCGGCCCCGGCGAAGAGGCCACGCCTCCAGCACCCACTCTCCACGTCGGAGACAGTGCGTTCCTGCAGGCGCGCATCGGCAGTCGGAGGACCTGGCCCTCTCAGTGAGTCATTCACAGATCGGGAAGGTGGTGGCAGCCCTTCCCACCTCATGCTTACTGGTAAAATGACACTTGGGTCACAAACGGATAATGCGCGCCTACTGGGGGCAGGCACTGGGGGAAACACCAAGACAGATACGGTGACATGCACTCCTACGGGACGTGTGGGCTCAGCATGCAGGGGGAGCCGGAGAGGGCCTGGCGCTGGCAAGGCCTCGCGGAGGAGGTGGCGTTAGAGCTGGCCGTGGATGCGGAGCAGGAGGGGACGGGCCCGGGCGTCCAACAGTGTGCCAGAGCACACCACTCGCAAGAATGGCAAGACACGTAAGGTTGTGGTCACCGAGCCCACAGCCAGCCCGGCAGCGCTGGGCAGTCTGTTGCTCTTGGCAGCTTGTGCCTCTTCCTTCCGTGGTGACTAGTCCGTCGTTGAGTACAGTCTCCAGTAAAGCCAGCCTCCTACTGCCCCTGTCTCCCTCCTGAGAGAAGCCCTCACCTTCCATTTCAGAGAGCACACAAGCCACCAGCCACGCCATTTCCCCTCGCTCCCTGGGTACTTGCTGTGCCTCATGTCTCTGGGGAGGGACACACGGAGCAGCAGTCACGCGATCTGCCACGTGGCCACCCAGTGTGGCATGGGGGAACACAGCGCGTGCTCCGAGTAGAAGGGGCCCGCTTACTCGCTCCGCGACTCTGGGCAGTGGCTGCATCTCTCTAGACCACAATTGCCATGACAGCACGTCTGCGTCCCAGAGCAGGTGTGAAGGTCGTACTGTCCCGGAGGAAGCATTTGGTTCACGGTACATGTCCTCGCTCTGGAGCCCAGAGTGAACGGCTCTGTCCACGTGACCGTCATGACATCTCACTGCCTGGGTCCCTCTCTCCGACCTGGCCAGCTCCGCCTCCTTCACTGGTTCCTCCCCCCCCTCCCCAACCTCCAAATGGTGGTGCTCCTTGAACTCCATCTGGGCGCTTCTTTTGTAATTTGTGCTGCCTCCCTGGCCATCTCCCCCGATGCCATGACTCCAGACACTGCCTTGTGTGTCTGATTCCCGAGTTTCCATTTCACCCTGATCCCTCTGGACGTCGAGGCCGAGTTTCCGTCCTGTGGTCGGGTTGACATCTCTGTTCAGCTCTCTCCCACGCAGTGACCTCCATGTATCCAACCCGGCCCGCGAGGCAGGGCAGCGAGAACCCTAGGCTTCGTGACCAGTCTCGCTTGGGTTTTCCTCCAGGCTCTGCCCTTGCTGCTCTGCCGCACCTGAGCAGGTTACCGACCTCTCCGTGAGCCTCAGGTGCCTCTTCTGTAAGATGGGTGGTAGCAGCGTGCGGCGTAGAGAGGTGACACCTGAGAAGAGTGGGCATCACGGCCATGGCACGTGATGCTCGTAAGCTCACCACCCATGTGGTCTGGCCGGGGCAGTGACTAGTGGTGCCAGTTACGGAGACGGGGAGGACATGGGCAGGATAGGAGTTTCCTGAGGCCCTGTACAAATTACCACAAACTAGGTGGCTTAACGCAGCACGTATTTATTGTCTCACAGTTCCGGAGGCCAGAAGTCTGAACTCGGCCCAGGTTGTGCTCCCTCCACGGGCTTCAGGGGAGACTCTGTTCCTTGCCACTCCTAGCTCCTGCTGGCCGCTCTGTGCGCAGAGCCGCGCGTGCGGGTCTCCCCCTCTGCCTCCACGTGGCCTTCTCTACGCGACTGTGTCTTCCCTCCTCTCTTCTAAGGACGTCCGTGACGGCATTCAGGGCTTGCCCAACGTCATTCAGGATGGTCTCTTCATCTCGAGATCCTTGACTCGATGATCTCTGCAAAGACCCTTTTTCCTAAAAAGGTCACATTCACAGTTACCAAGATCTGCTGTAGGTCTCTTGGGGTGGGGACGGTGTTTTTCAGCCTGCCACAGGGCGTCCTTCTCACTTAGTTCCCCATGCTCCCAGCTGGTGGGTTGTTAACCCCGTGAGTCCTTCTGCTTCTCTGCATACTTCCTGTCACCACCGAGGCACTGTCCCAGAGAAGGAAGACGCGTGAGAAGAGCTGCAGCCGCAGAAGCGGTCTTCTGGACGTCCTACCCGGCAAGGGCAGCTCTGCGCGTGCTCGCACGTGAAAGAAGCAGAAGCAGGACACCGAACTGCGCGTCCAGAATGGTTTTTGTCTCTCGTGCTGTCGTGTCTAGGAACCAGGCAGGGGTGTTTATCTGGCCAAGTCCCTGTTAGCTCTTCTATATGCGACACCTCGTCTGCAACTGGAGACCCTTTACTTCTTCCTTTCCAATCTGGATGCCTTTTGTTTCTTCCCCTTGGCTAATTTCCTGTCAGAAACCTCTAGTACCATGTTGAATAGAAGCAGGGAAAGCAGTCGTCCTTGTCCTGTTCCCAGTTTGAGGGGGAAAGCTTGTAGTTCTTCACCACTGGGTGTATTAGCTGTGGGCTTTTCATACATGCCCTTGTCAGGCTAAGGAAATTTCTTTCTGTTGTTGGTTTTTTGAGTGGTTTTATCATGGAAGGGCATTAGATTTTTGAAGGCCTTTTCTGTATCAGTTGAGATGATCATGTGTCTCTTTTTTCCTTCATTCTGTTAATGTGGTGCATTTCACCGACTGATTTTTGTATATTGGCCACTGTAGTGGGTTTCATAGCGTCTCCCAGAAATTCATGTCCATCTGGAACCTCAGAAGATGACCTTATTCGGGAATAGGGCCTTAGCGGATGTAATCAGTGAAGAGGCGGTCATCCTGGAGTAGGGTGGGCCCTCAGTCCCATGACTGGGGTCCTCAGAAGAAGGCCATGGAGAGACGCAGACCGAGGGAAGGTGGCCTGAGTTGGGGAGCTAAGGCTCTGGAGCTCAGAGAAAGTTCGGGTTGTTGGCTGGAATGGAGCCCAGTGGCATGCTGGGTAGTGGTTGCAGGTGGGGGGCGGGCAGGGGCAGGGCCGCCTAAGGAGTCCAAGTCACCGTAAGCCATCTGTGGAAGGCAGGAAAGGAACCCACAGAAGGAAGGGGTGCTTCACGTGGTGGCAGGAGACCCCGAAGAGGAGGAGGGGTTCTCGATGCCAGGCGAGGAGGAGCGTCTCGCGGGAGAACTGGGTGGGAGAGGTGTCTTAGTCGAGCTGCTCCGACAAAGTATCAGTATCATAGTGGCCTATGAACAACAGACATGTATTTCTCACAGCTCTGGATGATGGGAAGCCCAAGGTCAGGGTCACAGCAGATCCTGTGTCTGGCTTGTGGCTCGCCACCTTCTTACCGTGTCTTCACACAGCCGAGAGCAGGAGACCCGCTGTCTTCTGTCTCTTCTTAGAAGGGTGCTGATGCCATCACGAGGGCTCCACCCTCCTGACCTCCCCGCCAAAAGGCCGCAGCTTCGGACATCATCTTTTTGAGGATTAGGTCTTCGACACGTGAATTTTGTGGGGAAGAAAATGTGCAGTCCCTACAGGAGAGGTGTGTGCACTTTGGATTCAGAGAGCATGGGGGTCCTGTCCTGCCTCTTGGTACCTCTGGCCCTTGGGAGTTGCCCGCCCTCCAGGAGGCTTCCGCTCTCTCCCCTGGGAACCCCCCTGCCGCCGGCGACTGGCCAACTGATGGGCCGATGGCCTGCCAGGCCTTCCCCAGGCAAAGAACAGCTGCTGTGACATCAGGAAAACTGGAGTCCATCCTTCGGCTGCTGCTCCCTGGGGGTGTTCGCGTCTCCTTCTCCCACGAGGGTTGGGGATTAGCATTAATTGAGAAAACTGATTTCACTTAGTTAATTTAATTAGCATTTAGTCTGCACAGCGGCCCTCTGAAGCTCTTGCAGGTGGGAAGGGTGGGGAGCCGAGAGAAGGTGGTGGGGCTGGGATTTCAAATCCGTTCTCCTTGACACCAGAGCCTGTGCCTTTCACCCCTGCCTGCAGCACCAGCATCTTCGCTGCACGCTCTGGTGGTTTTTTATGAAAATATAATTCTGCCACAGAGGCAGGACTGTGCTCTGGGCGGCTTTGTCGGTGGTGCGTGTTGCAGGGTCTCACTGACGTGGAAGCGTGTCCTGGAATTCCACGGGGTGACCCGAAGTAGAGCTGGAGTTCACGTACACCCACTGCCCGTTCGCCTGCTGGACACACTGGCCACTTGGGGACGTTCCCTCCTGCGTCGCCCCGGCCGCCCCGGTGCAGGCGACGGGGCTCTCAGAACCACTTCCCGGCTGAGTTCTAGATGTAGCCTGGGCTCTCGGCCCGTGGCCTGTCCTCTGTGCTCGGGGGCCGGACCCCAGGCCCCCCCACCCCCGGCTCCCCGTGCTCCTGCCGGGCCTCGCCTCCTGCCACCGTCCTGCCTGATGTCCTCCGGCCGACAGCTCGGCTCAGTTCCGTTTTGCCTCCTCAGCGCCCCGGGCTGCTGAACGTCCCCTGAGGACGGAGGGCTCGCAGCACGCGGGCTGGAGCCACTCCGGACTCGTGCTGCAATTCTCCAGAATCAGCGGGGCCCTCGGCGGTGCTTGCGAGTCCCTCCTCCCCAGCCCCAGGCTCCCAGAGGCCACTCGGGCCCCTTTATGACTTTTTCTAATGTGCCAGCCTGCCCCTGCCCCTGCATCGCGGGCCCTGACCTCGCCTGTCCGCGCGGAGGACAGAGCAACCCTCGGCCGCCGGCCGCGGCAGCCTCCTGTCGGGCCATAAGCAAGCTCCCCCTCCAGCCGCGGTCGCCGCTCCCGTCCAGCTGGCCCCGTCGTTGTCCTGCCCCTTCCCCGACGGGCCTCTGGGAGCGGCCCCCGCTCGCTGGGTCCGCGCGCCGGCGAGGCCCGCCCGGCCCATGCGGCCGCCCCGTGCTCGCTGGCCCGGAGTGCGGCTGGATTCTTCAGTTCTTTCCCTTGACTTCCCAAGCTTCGGGTAGTTCGGTACTCTTTCCTTTTCAAAATAGCCTTTTCCTTTTTTTCTTTTTCCTCTCTTCTCTGGCGGCTCTTCTCAGTCTCCTTTGCTTTCTGTGTCTTACACGTTGGCCTTTTCCAGGCTTCCGGCCTCCGCTTCTCTTCTGGCTCGCCTGCTGACCTTGAGCATGGTATGCCCGACCTCTGTGGTCCGATTTCCTCCAGAGGCCAGTGACTTTGTCTTGGTAGCCACGGCCCAGACCTGGCTCTGAGCTCCGGACCCGCTGCGGGCAGACCTCCGCGCTTACATTCCTCCCCGGCACCTTGCGCTCACTACGGCTAAAGCGGAGTCCTCTGGTCCCTCTGCGAGCGTCTGTATCTCAGCAAAGGATAGCGCTGCCTCTTGGGGCACCCGGCCTGACATCTTGGGTGTCACTGTGCTACCTACTTCCGTTGCCCCACTCAGCCACCGAGTGTTGCCCCTTCATAGCTCCAGTCCGCCGTGTCCGTCTGTCCTGCTGCCTCTACCACGATGCTGTCAGCCAGATGAGTGCCTGTGTCTGGGCTGGTCTCCCTGCGGGAGGTTGCACCCTCCTGCACGCCCTTCCGCCCAGCACAGCCGTGGTGAGGCCGCAGCGCAAGTCCGATGGCGCCATCGCCACACTCTGTGCTCTGGCCCCTCCCTGCGCCTGCACGTGCAGCCCTGGGCCACCATCTGGCCGCCTCTCCTTGGCTCAGCTGCTCACCTGCCTCTCAGGGAGCCGCGTCCTTGCCCGTGTCTGGGTAGCTACACACCATGGCCCCTCTGCCCTGTGTTCTTGACCTTCCTCCCCACGGCAGAGCTTTCCTGACGGGTGTTCTCTTCTCACGCAGACGTCTGTTCTGTGCCCCCAGCGCCCCCTGTGCTCTCCAGCAGAGGACTTGCCTCCCTCACCCCGCGCTGCACACATCCCTCTCCTCACCCGTCTACCCAACCAGACTGGGAGTGCCTTGAGGACCAGGGTCTCCAGTTGTCACCCCAGTATTTAGCTCAGGGCTGAACGTTAATAGCCATGTGCTAAGAGGTTGGAGACAGAAGAAGGATGTGGTCTTTGGGTTCACAGATACATTTATTATGTTTTTGGAGATAAAATTCATATGACATTAATCTGGCTATTTTATCTGTCCCAAAGTTTATGAGTTGGTGACTTCTGGTATATTCACAGTGTTGTGCAGCAACCCCCTCTAACTCCAGAATGCTTTCATGGCCCCAAATAGAAACCCTGTGCCCACTGGCAGCTGCTGCCCGTTCTCGCCCCTCCCCCTCTAGCTCCCACCAACCACTAATTTACTTTCTGTCTATAATTTCCTTGTTCTGGACCTTTCATGCAATGGAATCATACAACATAGTCTCTGGGGCCGGGATTCTCTCCCTCAGTGTGAGGTTTCTAAGGTTCACTCCTATGGCAGCGTGTCCCAGCACTCGCTTCCTTTGACCGCAGAATGTTCCACTGTGTGGAGACAGCACGTTTTGTTTGTCCACTCGTCCACTGCTGGGCAGGTGGGTTCCTTCCACTTTCTGGCTATGGCAAATCGTGCTGCTGTGGTCTTTTCATTTGCATTTTATTTTACTGAAATTGCTTAAACCTCCTTGTTTGGGATTTACAGGTAGTTTATTATACAGAAATTTTTGTGGCAGTACAACTGTTTCTGTTCAGACAGATGGCACTAGCAGAACCTTTAAAAATCTAACTTGCCTTGAGTAAGATCCAGTTGTTAAAGGTCCAAAACCTGATGATGAGGGCAGGAGAGTTGTTAGGGGTTGAATTGGGTCTCCGTAAATAACTGTGCCGAAGACCCTGGTAGGTGAGTGAACGTGGCCTCCTTTTGAAATGAGGTCTTTATCGATGTAATCCGGTTACGATGAGGTCCTATTGAATTAGGGTGGGCTGTAATCCAGTCTGACTCGGGTCCTTAGAAGGAGAGAAGAGACATGAGGTGAAGTCCATGGGATGATGAGGCAGAGATTTGAGTGATGTGTCCGTAAACCAGGACCACTTGGGGGCTACCAGAAGCTCGAAGAAGCAAAGACGAGTCCTCCCCAAGGGGCTTCTCAGGGAGCACGGCCCTGCCAGTACCTTGATTTTGGCTCCAGAACTGTGAGGGGACATTTCTGTTGTTTTAAGCTGCTTACTGTGTGGTGCTTTGTGCCAGCAGCTGGGGGCGAGTCCTCCAAGGGTTAGGAGGGTTGTCTTACACAGAGGGGCTTGTTGCGTCCTCAACGGCCTCTTTCTGATAACACCAGAAACAGCGGAAGTGTGAACTCACACGCAGCGCTGTATGTGTTCTGTTTCTCACAGGCCAAGGGCGGAGGGTACGAGAGTGAAAGTGCTTACCCCAACGCAGAGCTCGTGTTCTTGGAGATCCACAACATCCACGTGATGAGAGAGTCCCTGCGCAAACTGAAGGAGGTCGTGTACCCTTCCATTGATGAGGCACGGTGGCTCTCCAGCGTGGACGGGACGCACTGGCTGGAGTACATAAGGGTGAGGCGGGCTGGTCCTCGGCATGCTTCCCGGGCCGTAGTTCTGTGCACCCGCGCGGTTTCCCAACACTGTGCGGAAGCGCGTCTTTGCAGTGCAGGCAGCATTCAGCTTGCTGCTTGCCTCGGTCCGGTTTGGAACGTACTTTGTGGCCCTGTAGTAAGCGAGTGCACTTGCCGTCGTCATTTTCCTTGGTGTAAGGTGTCCCCGCCCCCAGCGCTGAGGTCTCCGAGTCGCCTCACTGGATTGCATTGTTTGGTTTAGTGACCTAAACTTCTAACATTCTCTGCAGAACTGCTTTTGCTGTCCTAGAAATTAAACGTTGCCTGCCCTAACGTGCCTTCTTTCCCGAAGGTGCTTCTTGCTGGGGCCGTAAGGATCGCCGATAAGATAGAGTCGGGGAAAACGTCGGTGGTGGTGCACTGCAGCGATGGCTGGGACCGGACCGCCCAGCTGACGTCTCTGGCCATGCTGATGTTGGACAGTTACTACCGCACCATTAAAGGCTTCGAGGCGCTCATAGAAAAGGAGTGGATAAGCTTCGGACATAGGTTTGCGCTGGTAAGCTGAGACCGTGAGGTGAATTCCTGACTTGTTTTGTTCTAGCCTATGCATGTGTGTGTCACATACCACACACACACACACACACACACACGCTTTCTGCTCCGTGTCAGACCTGAATCACCATAATAGAATACTGTGGACCTCAGCATGGTATGTTTTTGGTAAGGCACTCTTTTTTTTATTTTTAAAAATTTTTTTAGTGTAGATATCTTTTTTAAATAAATAAGGCAAAATTCATATAACAGAATTAACCATCTTAAGGCATATAATTCGGTGACATTTAGTGCATTCACAATGTTGGACCAGCACCAGTTCCGTCTAGTTCCAGAACATTTCTTCACCCCCTGAAAGGAAACCCTGTACCCATTAAGTAGTCCTTCCTCATCTCCCCTCCTCCAGCCCCCGACAGTCACTAACCTGCTTTCTGTCTTTCTCAAGTTGCCTGTTCTAGGTGCCTCCTGTAAATGGAATCATAACATTTGTCTTTCTGTGACTGGCTTATTTCTCTCAACACAGTTTTTAAGGTTTATCCATTACATAGCATATATAAAAACTTAGTTCCTTTTCATACCTGACCAGTATTCCCTTTGCTCATCCATTCCTGTTGGTGGACACTTGGATTATTCCCACCAGTTGGCTCTTGTGACCGCGAACGTTGGCATACCACTTGTTGCCACGCGTACTACCACAGACCGAGGAGCTTAGCCGGTGACAACGTATAGTCTCCCAGTCTGGAGCCTGGACGTCCAAGATCCAGGTGCTGGCGGGGTCGGTCTGTCCTGAACCGCGTCTTCTCGGCTCGTGCGTGGCCGCTTCTCCCCCTGTGCTCACACGGCCTTTCCTCTGGGTGCACCTCGCTGGTGCCTCTCGCGTTCGAATTTCTTCTCCTTAAAAGGACACCGGTCAGGCTGGAGTAGGGCCCAGCCTCCCGTCTTCCTTCTAATCACCTCTCATACACCCCGTCTCCAAATATAGCCCCACTCTGAGGCCCTGGGGGTCAGGGCTCCCGCGTAGGGATTGGGGCAGTACCCAGTTCAGCCTGCGACGGCCGCTTTCACGCGGGGGACACCCCTACGAGTGGGATCGCTGGGCCACCTGGTGGCCATTCTTGGGCTGCCATAGCTGCCATTCGTGTTGAGTCTGAATGGCTGTTCGTTCCTGCTCTTTCCCAGTCGCTGGGCCGCTGGGGCTTCGTCTTAACTGTGCGCGGCACTGGAATATGCCTGAAGCCTCGTTGAGACCTGCTCAGAGCAGGAGGACGGGCCGTGGGTGTGGGGCTGCTTCCGTGGCTCCCGCCACGGGGGTCCCGACTACATCGGCCGTGAGGAGAAGGAAAGGCAGTTCTACAGCCTGTGAGCCACATGCCCTTCAGGGGCCGTTGTCCGAGCCACCCCTGCACCGCGCCCCTTCCCTCTCTGCACCTCGATGTCCTTCTCTGAGGTGGAGCGTGTCCTCACTGAGGAGAGGAAAGGCTAGCCTAGTGGGCTCTTGACGAGATGAGCGGTGCTCGGGGTCATCTGCTGAGGCGCCAGCGGGGGCCACGCGCAGCGCGCTTCGGGGGTGCGCACACGCTCTGCTCCCGCCCCACGTGCGGACTCGGGGCTTCCTTACGGCCGAAAGCTCCCCGGATTCAGCACGGCTGCAGTTCGCCCAGCACCACTGTCACACGTGTCATCTCGTCCAGCCCTAGAAGGGCCCCGAAGCAGCTGCTCTCTCTGGCACGTGGGGGAAACTGAGATTCAGCAGTCTGAGTTATGTGACCAAGGTCGCCCAGCTGTGGAGGGCGGGGCCGCCTCCTTGCTGCCTCCTCGTGCGCTACCCTCCCTTGAGTGTCTGTCAGTGAGCCATCGAAGCTCCTCCCTGAGGCCAGCTCCTGTCCTTGCTGCCCCGCCCCGTTCCAGCACCCTGCCTCTGGCTCGCCTCCATCCCCCCTCTCGCCTAGATGGGTCCCACCGGCGGTGTAGAAACGTGCCAGTCTTTATCCCACCCTGGAAACCTGCTTTCCCTTGACCCCGCTTCCCCTCCAGCTGTCTGTCACTGCAGAGATCTGCCCCCCTCACGACAGAGCTGCCCTGTGCTCACTTGGGCCAGGCTTCCTCCTCCCGACACCCGCCCCGGCCGGAAACTGCACATCCCAGCCACCAGTCTCTGCCACTTTGCCAAGCCCTTCTCTTATTTGGCCTGAGCACTTGATGCTCTTGCTTCTTCCCTGTTTCTGGAAACTTTCTTCCCTTGGCTTGTAGGTCTGCACAGCCTTTTGAATTTCCTCCTATCTTCTAGTCCTCCCTCTCTCCCCACCCTCTTAGTGTTGGGGTGCCCCAGGGCTCAGTCCGCAGATTGCTCCTCTTCTCTGTGCTTAACACCGTAGTGATCTCGACTGGTCCCACGTCTTTAAATACGTTCAAATCTGTCTCAGTGCCACGGATGCCCCCTTCATTCCGGCCTGCCCATCTCCCTTGGGGCTGTGATGGCGGCCTCCTAACTAGTTTCTCTGTCACCTGTCCCCTTCCAAGCCATTGTCCTCACTGCAGCCAGACGGAGCGTTCTAAGAAGCAGATCGCATGCTGCGCGGAACCCTCCGAGCTTTCCGGTGGCCCATGCGGTTGTGGGCAAACTCCTCAACTCAACATTTGAGGCCCTCAGTCATCTGGCCTAGTCCACCTTTCCAGCCTTGTCTCGCCTCCCTCCCCTTGCCTCATGCCCCAGCTGCCTCTCGTGCTGTTGGTATCCCCCACCATGTTCCCACTGCTTCTACTACGGTGCACCCTGGCCAGCCAGGAAGCAGGTATCTCCCTCTGTCCTTGAAGGTTTATCTGAAATGAGACCTCCTCCATGACTGTGACTCGCGAGGTTTGCCTTCCCTGTTCCCTCTGCCCCATCCTAGGTTGGCCTCTTGTTCCTTTGTGACCCCACCATACCCATTCCAGACTTGGAAGCCCTGGGCACATTTCAGTGCCTTTGTTGTTTACAGGTCTTTCTCCCACGACTACACTGCAAGCGAATTATTTGTTCAGCACGGGTACTGTGTCTCATTTGTCTTGGTACCTCAGGTGTGTAGCCGAGAGTATGGCCTCTGTGGGACAGCACCACGTGTCCCAAAACTCCCAAGGGCCAGGCAAGATGCCTTGCGTACACCAGTTAAAAGAATGTTAACTGTTAAAACAATGAATCTTAAATCGCGAGTGGCCGTACAAAACCACTCCCAAGGGGCCTTGAGCACTGAGGAGCAGGTTCCACAGATTATTTTGTGAAGGGGAAGTGCAGAGATGAGGCCACTTCTGTAGCTGCTGTGGAAAGCAGTACGGCAGTTCCTCAAACAATTAAAAATAGAGCTACCCTGTGACCCGGCAATTCTGCTTCTGGAGATACACCCAAAAGAAGTGAAAACAGACTCGGATACTTGCACACCCACGCGTACAAGCAGTGTGGTTCACAGGAGCCCAGAGGTGGGAGCAGCCCCGGTGGCCATCGACAGACGAATGCATATACAGAATGTGGTCTGTCCATACAATGGACATGTCACTCAGCTGGAAGAAGGAAGGAATTTCTGGCACATTCTACAGTACAGATGAACCTTGAGGACCTTCTACTGAGTGAAAGAAGCCAGTCACAAGAGGACGGATACTGTAGGAGTCCACTTACAAGAGGGACCAAGAGCAGTCGCATTCACAGGGACAGAAAGTACACCGGTGGTGGCAGGGTGGGGAGACGTGGAGTTAACGGGGAAGAGTTTCAGATTGGAAAGATGGACGGTGGGGTTGGCTGCCAGCACTGAGCGTACTTGATCCCACTGAGCTGTGTGCACAAACTGGTTAAGGTGGCCCACTTGATGTTCTGTATGTTTCCCCACAATTGAAAACCAGTAAGACCCAACGACTGTAACTGTGAGGCCTGGATTTCCCCGTTTATGTCTCTCCTGCTGGCAGTTTCCTAGACCCAGTACTTCTCGCGCTTTCTCTGTAGTAGTTGCATCATATCTTTGGAATGTTTCTTTCTCGTCCTTTTGTTTTGTCACCAGAGTATTTGAGCCTTCTCTTCGAATGCTTACTCTAGAACTGCTTTTTAGCTTGACATTTCCAGTGTTTTGTCATGTTTGTTTTTGAAGTTCTTTTATCGGGAATCCATGAGTAGCTCTACAACACTGAGAGGTGTGAAGCGCACTGTTGGATATCAAGTCTGTCTCGGAACTGGGCTGCCTTGAGCAAGGACTCCCCCTTACCGTTTCAAGTGTGGGATTGGGGGGCTCTCTGAGTCCTATAGAATTGGTTAAAATGAATAGATTATTCTTTGATTCTCAGACTTCCTGACATTACGGAAAAGTGGAAGGACCTGTTTTTCCACCTGTGGAGGAAATGGCCATCGTAATGTGCTTCCTGAGCCGCTAGTCGATAGTCCCACGTTGACACTGTGCTGCACTTGGTGCTGTGGCCCGGCCTGACCCTAGCATTGGGACTGGGACGTTTACTGGCCACTTGCTTGTAACTTCTTGATCTCCACCACTTTAAAGTGAAATGATAAAAGTCAACACATAACAGTACAGTACACTGAAGTTGTGTTGGGGCCTACAGATGCCACCTAGTGCTTGCCACTAGGCAATTTTAAGTGACTTTGGGGAGAACTGTGGCGGCGTTCACATGCTTAACCTCTCGTTTGTTCTCAGAGAGTGGGCCACGGCAATGACAACCACGCGGATGCTGACCGATCCCCTATATTTCTTCAGTTCATTGATTGTGTTTGGCAAATGACAAGACAGGTAAGAAATTTCCAGTATATTTCTGACTTAAAATTGAAGATTAGATAGATATTCGTGTTCGTTCAAAATGAACACACGTGTATGTGTGTAAAAATGGGACCCCTTCTGTTATTTAACTCGGTTTGATTCTAGTTCACTTAGAAGTATAAGCAGAAAATTAGAGACTGTCATTTCTCACCAAAAGTTCCTGTTCTTGTGCAAATGCTTTTGTCAGTCTTCTGTCCACCAGCTCTGCCGACCAAGGCCTTGCTTCTGCCATTCTTCTGTCTGGGTGAGGAGGCACGGTCCCCTGCTGAGCGGGCCAAGTGTTTGAAACAGGGATGTGACAGAACTGACAGCAGGGGAGGCGATGCCGGCCCTGGGAGCCCAGGAGTCTGCATGCCTGGCTTGGGCCCTCACGGCCCCACGGCAGTGCCGCCGAGGGCAGGGAATGTCCGGGAAGCAGAGGTAGGTAGGAAGTTACTGGTGCTTAGTTTCCAAACCCCAGTGCACAGGGCCCCAGTATGCAAGGTGGCCACGCAGGGATTCCCCCTTCCCTAAGTGGGTTGGGCCCCAACGGCTTCAGTTTAAAGCAGGCCCTGCGGCCTATGCCGTTTATTCCCTGGTCTCTAACACCTGAGCCCAAGTTTGGGGTCTTATCCTCAGGATAGGAGATCAAGCCAGAGTGCCAGAGAGAGCGACAGGGACAGAGTGGCATACAGAGAGGTAGGATGGAGAGAGTGAGACAGAGAGACACACAGAGACACACACACAGACACAGAGGGAGACAGACACATAGAGACCTAGACGGAGAGAATAGAAAACAGGTAGTCTCCCCAGAGCCTGCACAGGGAGAGAGTCAGAGCGTGGCGAGCCATGGCCTGGGTGCTCTCCTTCCTATTGGCCCGGAGGTCTGGCCTTGGCTGCCTTAGTCACGGGAAGAGGACCAGCTGGAAAGACTGCTGGCGACCTCTCGTGACTCCATCAGCAGCCATGGCACTCAGGACAGCCTCCTGACCACATTATTACCATCACCCCGGCATCTTTTCAAAGGGTCTCTGCTTTCTAAGCCCGGGAAGTTGGATGTACCACTATCTGTGAAATCCCTCATTGTGCACCACTCTTAGTGGTGGGGGGCAGCAGTGGGCAGGAGGGAGGCTGAGCCCACTATGGTGCACTGCTGCCCCACTGCCTCTTGGCCCAGACCCCTTCCAGCAGCAATTGCTCAGGAGCCATCTGGGGGACCCCCGCCTCACTGTTTACCTGTGGACACACTGTCAGCGCCTGGAAACTTTTAAAGGTGCACATGCTTGGGCCCCCTTCCTTGTACACCCTTCCTCCTGTGGGCCGAGGGAGAAGCCCAGATGTATGTCATTCTGGAACATTCCCCATGTGCGTTCTGAGGTGCTAGTGAGGCAGAAGACCAGCCTCCAGACGACAGGCTCCATCCTGCTGCAGTCCTGGGGCTGGTAGCCTCAGCTTCCCCTGGGCATGTAGAGATGAAAATTCTTAGGCCTGCCCAGAGCTGCTGACACTGGAGGGAGGGTGGCACTGGATGTGGGGGTATTACTAAAACGCAGTCTGATTTGTGAGTCTGCATGCCTCATGGATCTCAGTACCAAGGATCTAGAGAGAGCAGGCATGCTTTCAGAAATAAGAAAAAAAGGCGGGGGGGTGAGTTCTGATCAGCTAGCGGAGAACTCCCAGAGTCCTTGGGACTTAGACCTTCCTCTTACTTTTAGGCCCAGCTTCCCCAGACTGATGGGGCTCTCGTGTTTTCCAGGCACCAGGTCACACGTGATTCAGAGCAGCCAGTTGGAGGGCTGGTGGGGGTGGAGGGGCGTTGCAGAGGTGCGCACCGGTGGGATGAGTGACGGATGGCAGTGAACACACACTCAGAAAGCACGGAGGCTGGCCAGGGGTCTTACTGTTACGTAGCACCGTGAACTTCTTGCTGTTTTTATTAACTGAGCCAATAACAAAATTAAATGATGGTTACATTCAGGTTAAAACAAAAAAGCATAAAATGCATTTTAGAAAAATTGTGTAACAAGGTTGAACACACACAAAAAAATGATGCTTCTGAGGGGATAAGCACTACTTTTGTTGATGTGAAGTAGCTTCTTCCTCCCAAATGCCAAGTGCACGCGTGCGCGCGTGTAGCATCCGCAAACTGCCTTCCATTCCTCATACTGTTTTGTCCCTATTTTCATGTTTAATCTAGATCATTTTTGTGCTGTTTATTGGATTTTAAGGGAAAAAAAAGACAAGGGGTTTAGATTAGATTTCAGATGCCTCTCAGCTCCTGTCCATGAAGTGTGTATAATTAACATCTCTTAAAACAACATGGTTAATGCAATAGAAGCAGAAAGAGCACTGCTCGGTCTATCAGTTAAGTGACAAGTGGATGTGACATGTAGCTTGTTAGGAAAGATGCATTAATGTGATAAGATTAATTTATTTGGAGGTGGCCTACTGCTAAATCAAGTAAGCTAAATCCGCATTAAATTGTTAGAAATCTCAGGATAACGTGAACTAGGCTGTGTGCACAAATTGATAGACAAGGATCTAAGGGAAAGGAATTGAGCGGCTCTTCGGAAAAGAGTCTCAAACATTCTACAATAACCGTAGTTTAATAGACTCTGCCCTTTTGAGTAGGTTTAATAGTGGTTCATATTTTTGTTCCTCAAGACGTGCAGAATTTCATTGTGGATTTCTAGAGTTTTTGAGCCCATACTTTTTAGGTAGATGGTATAGTTTTTCAGGAGAGGAGGCCAAAAGAAATTGCGAATCACAAGACTTAATCTTCTATTCGTATTACTCTAGCTGTTGCTGCTTCCTCTAATGAAGCATTTCCTGGGCTGAGCGTGAGGCCGCAACGCCATTTGAATGGGACCAGCAGTCCTGGCGAGCGTCCGTAGGTGCAGCTCTTGTGTCCTGGTTCCGGGGGTGCCGACAGGCAGAGGCTGAGCCCCGCCTGACCTAGACCTACCGGTGCTGGGACCCACTTGGCCCGAATAAGGCTTAGGGTCGGGGCTGCTAGGACATGCCCAGCCGAGGTCCCACGAGCAGGCAGGCTCGGAGTTAGCAATAAAGGCTCATTTGACTTCAGAAATGTGTCCATAGAAGCTTCACTGTCCTGTTAGTAAATGTGTAATTTAAATGAAAATAAAGTCTAGATCTTCCATTTCTATCCTTGATTTGATCAAGTTTCAGTGTACGTAAGTGTTATATATTTGCTTAACATTCATAAATTTTGTGGTGCCAATAATTTCTTAACTAGAGTGCAACTAAACTGCATAGAAAAATGCTGGGAAAAGTAGACATGATGTGCTTGGCCGTTTAAAGGATAGCCATTTGGAATGTGAGGCACTGGTGGATTTGCAAGTTCTAAGGCCCTGAGAGAGGATTCATCAGTAGCTATCTTCAGCCAGATTTAGTTGATGTAGTTCATCTAAGAACCCCCACCACGGCTAGTTTCCAGAGGTTTCTGAAGAAGTGGCATTCTGAGGGGACTCCGCAGAAGAGAGTTGTGTTTCTGCGGGAACAGTCCGTAAGACGGAGAGAGAGGCCCACCTGCATCCAGGGCGGCCGAGCAGAAGTCTGCACGGCGGCTAATGTGATAAGCAGCCGGGGAGGAAGAGAGCGATTGCAGGGGGAGTTTGGACGGTACTGGATGGACCGTTTTTTCTCTTTGGGAAGCTTGTCCTTAGCCTGGGAAAGTAATACGGCCATCGGTGACCGTGGTTGTCTCTCTAGAGATGACAGGATGAGTCATGAGAGTGTGCAAACAGCACTCTGGGGACCAGTTTCATACTTTAAAGAAAACAGACTTAAAGCTCTGCTGGGTGGTTCCAGCAGCCTTTGCCGCCTTTGGTACTTCGCTGGGGCACTGGCGTGGGAGTGGGGTGTGGCGAGTGGCGTGGGGCCGGTAGCCTCACTGACGTGGGAGGTGCCCCACCGTCGCCTGCCCAGGAGCTTCGTTGCCATCATTAATCATTATTATCGTTTCCAGACCATCTCCTTACGGCTACTAAATGCCAGGTACTGGCTAGAACCTCCCGGCAATGGTAAAGTCCTTGTTGGAATTCTGCAAAAAACCCATTGAGAATTACCAATAATTGAGATGATAATTGAGATGATTATGTGATTTTCTTATGCTGTTAATGTGGTGAATTACAGTAATTACTATTTTTTAACGTTGATCTTCAAATGTTAAGCCAGCCGTGCATTCCTGAGCTAAACCCCACCGGATCATGTTGTGTTACCCTTTGTATAGATCGCCAGCGTCAATTTGTTCAGACGTTGGTAAGGATTTGGGGGTCTATGTTCATGCAGTTGTCTCTGTGGGAAGGTTTTTTGTTTTTTTTTTTAATTTTTTATAAACATATAATGTATTTTTATCCCCAGGGGTACATGTCTGTGAATCGCCAGGTTTACACACTTCACAGCACTAACCATAGTGTGGGAAGGTTTTTAATCACGAGTTATTTCTTTACTAGATCATAGGCTTTCTGTTTTCTTAAATCCCTTTTGGTACCTGCTGTGCCTGGGAACCCCTCTCCCTTCTCGGACTCCAAACGTAGCCCCAGGCAGAAAGCTGGGACCATAGTCTGTTTCCCTTCTGGGCGGGCCCGGCACAGTCCCGTGTTCTAGCGCTGGCTCCGTGGGCCTGGACCGGAAGCCGTAGGAAGTGAAATCCGACATGGCTCAGTCTTCCTTTTAACCTTCAACTGTTTTCCAAATTGTATTTTAGCTTTCTCCGAAAATTCCTACCACTGGGTTGTAGAAATTGAACTTTAAACCTTACTTCTCTTTCCATTTAAGTTTCCGTCGGCATTCGAGTTTAATGAGCTGTTCTTGATCACGATTTTGGACCATCTATATAGCTGTCTCTTCGGGACTTTTTTGTGCAACTGTGAACAGCAACGGTTCAAAGAGGTAAGTGCACACCATCCTGTCTGTTGCTGCCCATGGCTCAGGGGCCTTTCCCATTAAGTGCCACTGTGGAAGGGGGGGTTACTGGGTGGAGAGGGGACCTGGCTCTGGCCCTGATGCCGTCTGTAAATGGGCGGGGGGGGGATTGCATGAGATGCCCCAGCACGTGTGTCTGATCTTCCATGTGGTCGGACACAGGCCCCTTCCTTTATGGGGGCTGGGAAGCAAGCCCACAGTTGTCTGAGGACTCTAAGGTTTTGTACGGTCAATTCTAGACCTTGGACCCCTAAACCCCAAGTTCGTGTACTTTCTACCACACTGACTCCAAAATGATGTGATTCTGCTCTTCATTCTCTGTTCCATTAGGGTGACAGGTACACAGAGGCCTAGGAGGGTTGAAGTCTGTAGGTGACCCCGGAACTTCCTGCTAGGTAGCAAGCCAGGCTTCCTTTTCCATCCGGCTGAGCTTCTCGGAGTTCTATTTCCCCTCTTTCCTCCTAAGTTGTTTTTTTAAAATTTAAAGATTTATTTATTTATTTGAGAGAGAGTGAGCATGAGAGCATGAGCTCGAGGGGCAGTGGGAGAGGGAGAGAGAACCCCAAGCAGATTCTGCACTGAGAGCAGAGCTCGAAGGCAGGCTTGATCCCACGACCTGACCCAAAACCAGTTATTGGTGCTCACCCAGGTGCCCCTTTCCTCCTCATTTTGAGATAAATGAAAGAAATGATCACGAGGCGGCACTGGGAAAAGGCAGCTTAGAGTGTCTTCTGGTTAGCAGAAAAGGGCCACCACTTGTAGACTAATAAGCACATCAGAACATTATCGAATTTTGGAGAAAAAATAGTTGGTTGCCAGCACCCACCTCCCTCTACAGCCTCCCCACAGCTGTCGCCCCCTCGTCCCATGTCCACACCCCACTCAGTCTCCTCCCTTTAGCCCTTCTGTCACCCGGGAGCCTGCCTGGACCCAGTTCGGTCTTCCTCCTGCCCCAGACTCTGTTCTCTCTCGGTCACTGTCCCATCTTGGAGTCTAATTACCGTTGTGCTGCTGCTCCCCTGCATCTCCCTAGAGGGCAGCTTTGCCCCTCAAGATGCCTTAGCATTTGCCTCCTCCCTCCCCCAGCTGCTGCAGCTGCTCCCCACAAGAGATTCTTAAAAAAATGTATTTACTTATGAGAGAGAGGAGGAAGGAGAGAGCGGGAGAGAGACAGGCAGACTCTGCCTTGAGGGTTGAGCCTGATGTGGGGCTCGATCCCGTAGCCCCAAAATCATGACCTCAGCTGAAATCAAGGGTCCGACTTTCAACCGACTGAGCCACCCAGGCTCCCTGAAGAGATTCCTTCTTAATCTGGCCACTCGTCACTGTCCCACAGCCTAGTTCATGGTGGACTAAGGCAGCTGCCTGGAAATGAACTTCGCTCCCTCCATTTCTGACCTCCAGCAGCCTGTGGCTTCCATTGTGGGCAGGATAAGGTCCACATTCCTACCAGCCCAGGTGATAGGGCCCTGTTAACCTCTTGAAAAAAAGTTAAAAGTTTTAGAGTGGGGACGCCTGGGTGGCTCAGTTGGTTAAGCGGCTGCCTTCGGCTCAGGTCATGATCCCAGCGTCCTGGGATGGAGTCCCACATCGGGTCCCACATCGGGCTCCTTGCTCGGCGGGGAGCCTGCTTCTCCCTCTGCCTCTACCTGCCACTCTGTCTGCCTGTGCTTGCTTACTCTCTCTCCCTCCCTCTCTGACAAATAAATAAATTTTTAAAAAAGTTTTAGAGTGAATTTTATGGTATGTGACTCATAGCTAAATAAAGCTGTTTTTTTGAAAATCAACAGAATGAGGTTCACATGTAGAATTTAAACCCTGATGGTCTTTTTTTAAACAAAGTATATTTTTAAAAATCAGCTCTCTTGATCTATGACTTACACACAACTCACCCTTTTAAAGTGGTTTTCGGTGTATTCAGAGTGTGCAGCCACCGCCACCTCAGTTCATAAACCCCGTAGACTTTTCATCACCCCAAAGAGAGAGCCGGGCCCCATGAGCGGTCACTCCCCGCTCCTCACTCCCCCTGTCCCCGGCAGCCGTGATCTGCCCTCGGCCGTGCGGATTCACCGATCGCGGGCACCCCGCGTGAGTGGAAGCGAACCGCATTTGTCCCCCGTCACTGGCGTCGTGTCGTCCAGGTCCGTGCTTCGTCCGACCTCTGTGCCTTTCTTCCGTCCGAGCAACATGCCAGGGAGAGGCCACGAGCTGCGGCTGCGGTCGGCCGCCAGCGGACTTGCGGCCTTTGCCGCCGCGCTGCGGACATCCGAGCGTGCGGATTCCATGTGGACACGCGCTGCCGTCCCCGGGCGGGTACCCGCAGTGCAGCTGCCGAGTCACATGGGAACCGCGTGTGTAACCTTGAAGAACCGCAGACTGTTCTTCCAGAGTCACTATCTAACCAGCAAGGCCGAAGGGGCCCGTTTTCCTCACTTCTTCGCAGACACTTGTGTATTTTTTTATTTTCTAGCCATCGCCGTGGTGTCTCCTTGTGGGTTCTGGGGTACATTCCCTGGCAACCGAGGGCAGCGTGAGCACGCTTCTGCGTGCGTCTTGGCCTTCCGCACGGCTCCTGTGGCCAACGGTTCGCTCAGACCCCCGCCCGTTGGCAGCTGGGCTGCCTTCACCACGGAGGCGGACGACTTCTTAGAATTCGGGATCCATGCGAGTCCCTTATCAGATATATGATTTTCTAAAAATTGTCACCCACTCTGTGCAATTGTCTCTTCACTTTTTTGATGGTCTCATTTAAAACACACAAGTCTTTAATTTTCCTGAAGCCCAATTTGTCTGTTTCCTTTCATTGCCTGTGCTTTTGGGGTCCTATCCAGGAAGCCGTTACCCATCTTGAGGTCGTGAAGAGTTGAGCCCGTGTTTTCTTCAGAGTTTTATAGTTTCAGCCCTTCCACCGAGGCCTGTGAGCCGTGTTTCAGTTTTTTTTGTGTGCACTGTGTGGTACGGGTCCAAATTTCATTCTTTTGCCTGTGGCTAACCGGTCATCCCAGCCGTTTGTTGAGAAGACTCTCCCCCAAACCGAAGGCTCTCGGTGCCCAGCTGGGAAATCGGGGAGCTGCCTAGGTGAGGGCTCGTTTCTGTATCGTCTTCCCGCTGTTGATGGCGTGTCTGTCCCTCCCGGGCTGGCACCACCTGTGTTGATGACTGTGGCTCTTCAGAGCCCCTTGAGTTCTCGCTGGTGTTTCTCTTAGAAACACAGAGTATAAAATGGGGAAAGGTCCTGATGGAATTCTCTGTGTCTAGCTTGTGGGAGTCTGCCGGCTTTACGGTTTTCTAATTTTGACTTTGTCACTGTGCTTGGTCCGTGTCTAACAGCGACCTGTCCTGCCCAGCCTGTGGGTTCCGGTGTCCCACTCACGGGAGTGGCGCGGGTAGTCCCGCATTTCTCAAGCGGGTGTGCGGAGGCCGGGAGGCGGGCACGTGCTTCTCGGTGGGAGGCTTCACCTCTCTGCTGCCCCGGAGTGTTTTCCCCCGGGATGGCCATGATTTTCTGGGGAAAGCAATCTTATGTGTGAATTCTACCCTAGTCACAAAAGCAAAACTGCAAACTGGAAATAAAGACTGTGTTTGTTATGGATGGCCCCCATCATCCCGTGCTTGTTAGGAAGTTCTCATCTTGCCTTCACACAGACATGGTGGCCAGATGTCCCCTAACTCAGCAATGCATTTTTCCAGGACAGGAACCAGTGTATGTTTCCCTGCTGTCCCCGGCATGAGGCGATGCCAGAGCGTAAGGGGTGGGGGTGGGGCTCAGCAAATGTTCTGTAACTTTTCAGCCTTTGAACTCCTTTTATCCAAGGCCTTTGCTCTCCATAGTACAAATTCTCAAGGATCTGAAAAAAAGTTGAATTTATTTCAATGTAATCCTTTTTTGTTTTTCAGGATATATATACGAAGACTATATCTTTATGGTCCTATGTCAATAGCCAGCTTGAAGAATTTTCTAATCCTTTCTTTGTGAATTATGAAAACCACGTCTTGTATCCCGTTGCTAGTCTGAGTCACTTGGAACTATGGGTAAACTACTATGTGCGCTGGAACCCACGAATGCGGCCTCAGGTAGCTTTTTGTTCTTTGCAAAAGCGTGTCTTTCTAAGCAGAGATGCTGGCGTAGAAATGCGTGCATGCTGGGTATTAGCGTACGCTCCTTCTGCCCTCCCCTCTCAGGTTTTAATCCTGTGCGTTCATGTTCTAGCACCTTCTTTTCACACACCACCCCTGAAGCTGTTCGCTAGATTAAAAATCTTGCCACCTCTGTCTTCGGCTAAAGGCAGCGGCATCGGCTACTGCGTTTCACCCTCGGGCTTCCCGGGGACTCGGTTCATTTGCAGACTCCGGTAGGAAGAGGGCACGTGCGGAAGGGGTAGAGGCTCCCGTCCCCAGCGCGCTTGTCCGCCGTCCAGTCCCTCCGAGACCCAACATCTCTGGACAGCGGTGGTGCCTCCCCGAGCCTGGGCGCTCCCGGGGCTGCCGGTGGAGGCGGCCCCCTCCGTGGCCAGGGGACTGTGGGCCGAGGTTCTCTGTAAGTCGGACGGACGTCGGGTCTCGCGGCCGTGCCGGCGGCGGCTTCCGGGGCCTTGTCCGCTGTCGTCGCTCTCGCCGTCGTCCTCGGCCCCTGGCCTGGCCGCTCTCGGCGTCCCCGCCGTCCCCGCGCACGGCCGGGTCCCGGGGCGCTCGGGCCGCCGTCTCGGGGAGCACGGGCGGGGGGTGCTTCCGCGGGGGAGATGCGCGGCCTCAGGGTCCTGAGATGAGGAGCCTCGAGACCGAGGTGCCGACGGGCTGGTTCCTCGTGAGGGCCGCCGGGGAGGCGTCCGTTCCGGGCTTCCCGGCCCGGCTCGTGTCTTCCTGTTGTCTCCCTTGTGTGCGCGAGGCCGTGTCCCAGTCGGGCTCCTCCTGAGGACGGCGGCCCGCGCCCCACTCCGCGCGCAGGAGGCCCCGCAGCGCGTTTCCCGTTGCGGTTCCTGGTCCTTGGACTGCGGAGGGACCGGCTCGTCAGACGCGCCCTTCCCTCCCTGAAGGGAGCCTCCGTCCCTGGGGGCTCAGCCCCGGTTCCGGCCCCGCCAGCCGCCGGCTGCCCCTCCCGCCTCTCTCCTGCTCGGTCTCTTGCCTCTTCTTCCCCCTTTCCTGCTGCGCTTCGGTCCGCGAAACTACAGCTAGAAAAGCCCTTTCTTCCTCCAGAGCCTCTGAGCCAGCTCTGCCGCCCCCCGACACCTCAGGGCTGTGTCCCAGAGCGCCGTGAGCGGGGCCAGCGCAGCCCGCGCTGGTCGGTCCGTCGCAGCATGGGCCTCCCGCTCGCGCTCCCGCTCGCGCTCCCGCTCTGGCGGGCTCTGGAAACGCTCCCGCTGCCTCAGCTCCCTTTTTTTTTAATTTATTTTTTTTTAATTTTTATTTTTTATAAAAAAATTTTTATCCCCAGGGGTACATGTCTGTGAATCGCCAGGTTTACACACTTCACAGCACTAACCATAGCACATACCCTCCCCAATGTCCATTACCCCACGCCCCTTTCCCGACCCCCTCCCCCCAGCAACCCTCAGTTTGTTTTGTGAGATTAAGAGTCACTTATGGTTTGTCTCCCTCCCAATCCCATCTTGTTTCTTTTCTTCTTTTCCTACCCCCCAACCCCCCCATGTTGCATCTCCACTTCCTCACATCAGGGATATCATATGATAGTTGTCTTTCTCTGATTGACTTATTTCACTAAGCATGATACCCTCTAGTTCCATCCACGTCGTTGCGAATGGCAAGATTTCATTCCTTTTGATGGCTGCATAGTATTCCATCGTGTATATATACCACATCTTCTTTATCCATTCATCTGTTGATGGACATCTAGGCTCTTTCCATAGTT
>PISX010025065.1:0-26784 GCA_004024625.1 Mellivora capensis
AAAATATTGCTTTGCATATGCCATCCTTTTTCTCAATAATCTTCCATTGATCCCTATTGCCTATGTGATTCAATACAACTCTGTGTTTTACTGGTGCTTTCCATAAGTAGCTATGCAAAGCCTTTGACAATGTAGTCCATACTACTTTCAAACTTCTTCCACTTTTTATAAATGTGAATCATCTTGTTCAGTTAGCCTTATCATCTGATTTCTTCCCTTGCTATGAAGAATTTGATAACTTTACTTCAACTGTTTTTACTGCCTGAAAACCATTTTTATGAATTCTGCTTTTTCATGAACATTTTCTCATTAATGTAGAACTCAGAATCGTTCTCTCTAAGAAGGCCTTCTTTGGAGTGATAGAGTACAATATTTGTTCACAATTTTGTCTTCCTCCCACAACTTTGCCAACTTCACTGTGAAAGAAATCTATTTTCCCACTCCATTTATTTTGGACTTCACCTCATGACATATATTGGCCAATGGAATATAAATAAGCATAGAAGTGCTTGTTCTAAGTTAAACTTTTAAGAAGTATGGAGTTTTAACCAGACTTCTTGGAGATTCAAATCTTTTCTATTAGATGAGCATAATTCAGGTAGTGGAATAAAAAAAATCATTGAGCAGATAGGACTATAAATCCAAGTCTGAAATCTAGCCCAATCCAGTTGAGTCTAGCCAAGATCTACTGGACAACAGTTTGAGTTAAAACTCATAAACAAGGGGCACCTAGTGGCTCAATGTGTTAAAGCCTCTGCCTTTGACTTGGGTCATGATCCCAGGGTCCTGGAATTGAGCACAACATCAGGCTCTCTGCTCAGCAGGGAGCCTGCTTCCCTTCCTCTCTCTCTGCCTGCCTCTCTGCCTACTTGTGATCTCTGTCAAATAAATAAATAAATAAATAAATAAATAAATAAATAAATAAAATCTTTTAAAAAACAACTCGTAAACAAAACTAACCTTTTGTTGTTTTGAGCCACTGAGATTGTGGGGACTGCTTGTTATGCAGCACTATCACAGCAAATAGTAAATTCCTTTTTTGAATCCCTAGAACACTGGTTGTCTTTATTACCAGTTTCAAATTTAGAAAATGTTCTTATTTTTATCTTTTGGTGTTTGTAATAATAACTAATATTTGTCAAGTATAATTTTTGTGTGAGGCACACTAGATAACTTAAATATTTTATATTACCTAATTTTAAAAAAATGTAAGAAGTAGGTATGACTATTCCTGTAAACTGATGTGCTTTAAAACACTGAATAACTTTCCCCAAACCACACATGTGTTTAATGAAAGAAAAAGGATTCAAATGCAGAATTATCTAGATCCAAAATCCATGTTTTATATGTCTTTTCAATTTGGAAGATTTGCCAGTTTGCCAAAAATGGTAAAATCCATTAGATATAGTTTCTCAATTTCATACAACCAAGAAAGACAACCAAAAGTGTAGTGAATTTACAACCTTGATAAATAAGTGAGTTTATTTTCCCAATTTGTACATGAGGAAACTGGAACCCCTAGGGGAAGGAATTCTCTGTTAGCAAGTCCACCACTCTTTCTATAACCTTTGTCATGGGGAGACTTTAGTCTCTGTCATGCCTCACTCAACTCTACTCTTTTGAAGAGAAAGTGAAGTTCATTCATCCATGTGTTTTAGACCTCCATCTCTGCCCATAATTTATGCCTGGTAGGAACTAGCAAAGAGTCTGGTCCACTGAAATTGCTCAATATTTGTGTGTTCAATCATAGAAGAAAAGGGCAGAATTCTGCTCCCAGATGAGTGGGAGGACCCGTAGGAGTCACACTGAGCAACATGCCTGACATAGAAATTGAGATTTTAATATTTCTAATCTTTTATTATCCTCATCCACCAACAGAATGTTGCCATGTTTTGCTTCCATTTCATAAAATGCATTTTATAGGACAAGGGAGTTGAGTTCACTCATTTTTGAGCAAACATTTCATGAACACCTTTTTTCCCCAGACTGGAGAAAAAAATTCCCTAAGGGAAGAATCTTCAAATTATATTATCAGAGAGAGAGATGTACTGTCCATGATACCCCATAATTTCTGGAATTTTTTTAAAATTTAAATTTTAGCTAGTTTACATACGGTGCAATATTGGTATCTGGAGTAAAATTCAGTGATTCATCACTTACATACAACACCCAGTGCTCATCATAACAAGTACTCTCCTTAATACCAATCACCCAATTGCCCCATCCCCCCACCAACCTACCCTCCATCAACCTTCAGTTCTCTATTTTTGGGTCTCTTATGACTTGTTTTCTTCTCTCCTTTTTTTCTTTTCCACCTTACCATATGTTTGTCTGTTTTCTTTCTTAAATTCCACATACAAGTGAGACCAGATGGTATTTGCCTTTCTCCAACTGACTTATTTCACTTAGCGTAATATACTCTAGCTCCATTCACGTTGTTACAAATGACAAGATCTCATTTTTTTGATGAGTAATATTAATATATATATGTATATATACATATATATATGTATATATACATATACTACATCTTCTTTATCATTCATCAGTCAATAGACATGTCGTCTCTCTCCATAGTTTGGATATTGTTGATAATGTTGCTATAAACATCAGTGCCAATGTGTCCCTTCAAATCTGTGTTTTTGTATCCTTTAGGTAAATACCTAGTAGTGCAATTGCTGGATGGTAGAGTAGTTCTATTTTTAACTTTTTGAGGAATCTTCATATTGTTCTCCAGAGTGGCTGCACTAACTTGCATTGCCCCCAGTAATTGTTTAATGACACCATATTATTAACAATTATCTTGCTGATGGTAGATCCCATAGAGCACAACGATTCTCCACAAGAAGACTCTAGCATTGCTTCAGTTGGGGAAATACAATTATTTTCAGTCCTCACTTCAACCAGTCAAGCAGACTTAGACCTCTTTCTGGAATAGATGTTTTTGTTCAAAGTACTAATAGCACAAGCCACAGAGTATCAGCTCAGGTAGGAACCAAAAAACAATCTCTTTCAGTTAAGAAAATTCTCAATATAAAAAGCTTTACATTTTGTGGTGGTCCAAGAACCATTTTCTTTAAGATTTGCAGCACACAGAATTTGTTCTCATGGCCTCTGCCTTCCATCAACAGAAAAACTGCAGACTTAAACAGTTTACTTTTTTGCAGAATTAAACTATTTATGAAATGTGAAACTGACAAAATATAATTTATGAGCCTTTCTCTTTCTCCCCCTATCTACCAATCTCTACTATAGTAACACAGCTAGTAGCAGGGTAAATAATGGAAATGGGGGGATAGAGGATGCAGAAATGGATAAATAAAAGCTTCATCAACATATGCTTTAAAATTTTTAAAAATGATTTTATAAAGTCCATCAGTGTTTTTGGTAGTTTATCAAGAGCAAATAACAAACCTCTCAATAAATGATGAAAAATTAAACCTTGTTGTTAGAAAAAAATATATAAGAATGTCTTCTTCCACAACATGAACTCATAAATGATGTGTGATTATTTTCTCTCAAGCTATTTCTTATCTTTTCATGCTCTAACAGCATCTTTAAAAGATCAGAAGTTCTTCCTTTTGATAAAAATCTAATTGATCAATTAATTGATGTTTATGGTATTCTGTCTAAAAAAATCTTTGCCTAACCTAAGGCCACTCAGATTTTCTATTTTCTTCTAGAAGTTTTATAATTTTTCATTTCACACTTAAGTCTATGATTTACTTTGCATAAATTACTGCATATAATGTAATATATGGATTAATATCTACTTTTGGATATGAATATCCAAATATTCCAGCACAACTAGTTGAAAAGTTTTTCTTTCTCATACAAATTACCTTTTCATCTTTGTCAGGATCAATTGATTATATATATATATGTTGTCTATTCCTGTATTCTTTATTCTGTTTCATTGACTTAATTGCCATATTTATGCCAATATTTCATCTTTGTCAGGATCAATTGATTATATATATATATGTTGTCTATTCCTGTATTCTTTATTCTGTTTCATTGACTTAATTGCCATATTTATGCCAATATGATTGATTATTGTAATTTTATAGTAAATCTAACATCAAATACTGTAAGTCCTTCAGTTTTGTTCTTTACAGACTTATTTTGGTTATTCTAGATTCTTTGAATTTCCACATAAATTTTAGAATCTGATTATAAATTTTTATTTAAAAAATTACTAGTTTTTATTAGAATCCTTTTAAATCTATAGATAATTTGGAGAGAATTGACATCTTAGAAAAGACTTGATCTTTTGATTTGTGAACACAGTTATCTCATTATTTATTTAGATTTTTAATTTCTTTTAGCAATGTTTTATAGCCCTCAGCATACAGGTCTTGCATATCTTTTGTAACATTTATGTCTAAATAGTTTACATATTTGAAACTACTCTAAATTTTACTTTTTAAAATTCAATTTCTACTTGTTATTTGAGGTATGACTTTTTTGTTGAGGTATAATTAACATAAAATAAAATTCATGTAGCTTACATGTACAATCCAATTAGTTTTAAAAATAAATAGCTGTATAATTATCAATAGGATAGGATATTATCATCACCACTACAAGTTCTCTCATGTCCATTTGCAATCCTCTATGCTGGTTTCTAGCTATCACTGATTTTTTTTTCTATCATGTTACTTCCTAGAATAAATGGAATCAGATAGTATGAGCCTTCTGTGTCTGGTTTATTTTACTGGCTTTTGGAATGCATTGGTATTGTTGGAATATAAGTATTTTGTTCTATTATACCTGAATACTCTTCCATGTATACCATAATTATTTATTCATTTTCATGTTGATGGATGTTTGAGTTATTCCCGGTTTGGGGTTCTGTTGAATAAAGCTACAATGAAAATCCATGTACAAGTCTTTGTATGGACAGATGTTTTCATTTCTCTTAGGTAAACACCTAATACTGGATGCTAGGGCTCCACATTAGTTATCTTATCAGAGAAGTTAACATAAACATTGTTAACTCTGTCAATGAAAAGGCAAAAAGTGACTACTTTCTCAAGCACATGTAAAGATATTAGAAATCTCCACTTTATCCTAAAAAGTAAAAAACTTAAAATACTGAAAAGGCATTCTCTTTTAGGAGCTATACAAGAGAGGAGGACGCAGGGCAAACTGCTGCCCCCAAGAATAGAGAGACAGATAGGTGAGTACATGGAGTCAAGACTTAGCAAAGCAGACACTCAAGAGGGGAAAACAGGTGCTAGGGTAGGAAAACCTGATCTGCAATTGTTGAATTGCTGGAGTCTCAGTGTGAACGACTGTGAGAGTTAAAAACTCCAGAAGGCCCGTTGTAGGTGCATTCCATGATAGTGTGAGATTTACCTCCAGGAACATAGTAAATATCAAAGAAAACCCCTCAGCTTCTGGCAAGTGGAGGGGGAAGGAAATCATCTTGTAATATACCAGAACACTCTGCCTTTCTTAACAAGGGCTAAACTCAGGAGAAAGTAGTTAACCAGAGCCTAACCTGCTGGGGTGTTATCAGAGCCTAACTGATCTTGGGGAAGGAAATGCCCAATTCCAGTCCACTTTAGCAATCCTGACCCACTTAAGAGGGAAGAAAAAACTGATAGCACAGTCCGGAAGCATAAGTTCACTTGAAAAATTAAGACCTAATCAGAATGCTTCCCCATTCCCCATACCTCACTACCACATTAAAAAAGGCCTATCTACAGCAGCTCTGTTTGCCCATGATATCATGCCTGACCATGAAGAAAAAATTACCAGGCATACCAAAAGGCAAAAACACAATCTGAAGAATCAGAGTAAGCATTAAAACCACACATGTCAGGAGAGTTGGAATTATCAGACCAGGAATTTAAAATAACTATACTTAATATGCTAAGGGCATACTCCAATACTGTGATATGGTGGCATGTTAAACACTTAACTCTAATAGAAGTGGTACAGGATTAGAAGTAGTAAAAATAAATATAGGGGCACCTGGCTGGCTCAGTCAGTTAAGTGGTCAGCTCTTGATTTCAGCTCAGGTCATGATCTTGGAGTCCTGGGTTTGAGCCCTGCCTCAGACTTCATGTTCAGTGGAGAGTCTGCTTGAAGATTCTTTCCCTCCCTCTCCCTTTGCCCCTCTGCCCACTAGAGCTCACTCTCTCTCTTTTTCTCTAAAAGAAGTAAATAAAACAAATCTTTAAAAATAACTATAGCTATAGTAATTTGTTATACACTATATAAAAATGTAAATTGTGATGTCAAAAACAAAATGAGGTGGGTGAACAAAAGGGGAGGGGTTTGTATGCAATAAAAACTATTATCAGCATAAAATATACAGTGACATCTATAATATATTTTATGTAAGCTTCGTGACAACCACAAAGTGAAAAAGTAAATAAAAAATAAGGAGATTCAAAGCATGCCACTAGAGAAAATCATCAAAGGAAGAAAGCAAGAGAAGAAAGGAGCAAAAGAACTACAAAAGAACCAGAAAACGGTAAGGATGGCAGTAGTAAGCTCTTACCTATCCATAATTACTTTAAATGTAAATGGATTAAATTCTCCTACTAGTAGACAATGTGTGGCTGAGTGGGCATTTTTTAAAAAAGCAAACCAAAGGTCCAAACTATATGCTATCTGCAAGATTCACCTTAACTTTAAGGACACACATTGGTTCAAAATGGAAGGATAGAAAAAAATATTATACACGAAGGGAAATCAAAAGAGAACAGGGTTAATTATACCTATATCAGTGAAAATAGACTGTAAGACAAAAACTGTAGTAAGAGACAAAGAAGGTAATATACAATCAAGGAATTAATTCATCAAAAGGATATAACAACTGTAAATATATATTCACCCAACATTAGAACATCTGAATATATTAAGCAAATATCAACAGATCTGAAAGGAGAAACAGACAATACAGTATTAGTAGAGGACTTCGGTACCCCACAGTCAGTCATGAGTAGTTCATTTAGACAATCAAGAAGGAAACATAAACTGTTGCTATATATATAAACTTATTATATATATATATATATATATATATATATATAATATATGTAAATTTAGACAATCAAGAAGGAAGCATAAACTGTTGCTATATATATAAACAACAACTGATTGTGCCACAACAGTAGCACATCTGACTCTAAGAAAGAAACATGAGACTTGAACTGAATATTAGACCAAATGGACCTAACATGTATGTAGAACATTCCCTCCAACAGCAGCAGAATATACATTCTTCTTTTTTTAATATATTTTAAAATTTTTATTATTTATTATTTGAGAGAGCACATGTGAGAAAGCAGGGGAGAGAGTATGAATGGGGGTAGGGAGAAGGAGAAGCAGGCTCCCCGATGAGCAGGGAGCCCAATGCAGCACTCAATCCCAGGACCCTGAGATCATAACCTGAGCTGAAAGCAGATACTTAACTGGCTGAGACACACAGGCACCCCAGAATACACATGAAAAACTTGCCAGAATAGAACATATGTTATTTCTTTAAAAAAACAAATCTTAGCAAATCTTAACAGATTGAAATTATACCAAGTATCTTATCTTACCACAAAGGTATGAAACTAGAAATCAATAGCAGGAAAAAAATTGGAAACTTCACAAATATGCAGAAATTAAACAACATATTCCTGAATGAATAACAGGTTAAAGAAGAAATCAAAAGGGAAATTTAAAAAAAATCTTGAAACAAACAGAAAGGAAATACAATATACCAAAACTTCTGAGATGCAGCAAAAGCAGTTCTAAAAGGAAAAATTTTAAAAGATTTTATTTATTTATTTGAGAGAGGGAGAGAGGGCATAAGTGGGGGAGAAGCAGAAGGAGAGGGAGAAGCAGACTGCCCACTGAGCAGGGAGCCTGACAGAGGGCTCAATCCCAGGACCCTGGGATCATGACCTGAGCTGAAGGCAGATGTTTAATCTACTGAGCCACCCAGGCTCCCCAAAAGGGAATTTTATAGCAATAAATACCACAGAGAAAAAAAGAAAGATATATGTTTTAAAAAATCTTGCTGTTATATTTCAAGGAAAAAGAAGAATGAACTAAGGCTAAAGTTAGCAGAAGGAAGAAAATAAAGATTAGAACAGAAATAAATAGAGAGTGGGAAAAAATAGAAAAGATCAACAAAACTAAGCATTGGATTTTTAAAAAGATAAAACTAACAAATTTTAGCTAGATTTTCCAAGGAAAAAAAGGATTCATAAATAAAATTATAAATGAAAGAAGAGACATAACCACAGAAATAAAAAGGATCATAAGAGAACTACTATGAATTAGAAATTATAAATCAATAAACTGGACAACCTAGTTGAAAAAGATTAATTCCTAGGAATATACACTTGATAAAATCAAGTTGATCATTAAGAAATAGAAAATTTGAACAGACCAATAATGAATAAAGAGAATGAATCAATAACTTCACAACTCAGAAAAGCTTAGGACCAGATGCTTCATAAGTGAATTTTACCAAACATTTAAAGAAGAATGAATGACAGAGGTGCTGGGTGACTCAGTTGGTTAGGCCTCTGACTCTTGATTTCAGCTTAGGTTTTTACTTCAGGATCATGAGTTCAAACCCTGCATTGGGCTCCATGTTCTTCCCCCTCAAAAAGAAATTATTAAAAGTCCTTCTCAAACTCTTCCAAAAGGTAGAAAAGGAAAAACTCCCAAACTCATTTTATAAGGCTAGAATTACCCTTTTACAAAACCCAAGAAAGGACACTATAGGAAAAGAAAAATAGAGGTTCCCTGATAAATACAGACACAAATATTTTCAACAAAATGCTAGCAAAACACATTCAACAGCACTTTAAAAGGATCATACAACACAATCAAGTGGCATTTATTCCTGGGGTGCAGTTATATTTCAACAATTGAAAATCAATCAGTGTGATACACCACATTAATAAAATGGAATATAAAAATCACCTGAACATCTCAATATATGCCAAAAAGACATTTGAAAAAATTCAACATCCTTTTACGATAAAAAGAACTCTTACAGAGTAGGATGAGTGGGGGAAATACCTCAACACAATAAAGGCCATATATGACAAGCCACAGTTAATCATACTTACTGTTGAAAAGCTGAAATATCTAACATCAGGCACAAGACAAGGGTGCCCTCTATTACCATCCTATTCAACATAGTACTGGAAGTCCTAACCATAGCAATTAGGTAGGAAAAGGAAGTAAAAGAAGATGCTGACAGCATAAAAGATTTTGGTGATGACTGAGTTCCAGAAGATGCAGTGAAAGGTTTAGGGGATTTGGATATAGGTAGAAGAAGGAACAGAAGAATTAAGGGGTGCACAGAGCCTTTATGGAGGTGAGAGTCCAGCTAAACTTGGAAGACCTGAAAATCATGCTTCCTCTGGTGACTAATGTGGAAAGGACTATAGCACGTGACAGAAAAGTTCAAAAGACTCTGAAGCAGAGGGGCCTGGTGAGCCCTTCAGCTGGTGATGAGGGTCTTGCTAGAGCACCAGGAGCTCTGTGCTCCTGTCACCATTCTTGTCAATGGCAGTACTAGAGCTAGGAAGAAGCCACCCAGGAGTTCTGTACACTTCTATCTCTTACTCCAAAAGATATATAGACTTTTGCTCAGTACAAAATAAGTGACATGAAGTTATTTTGCAAATCTAGAGCATTATGTGTAAAATAACCAAGCTTATTTACTTTTTGCTGTGATTAATGAATGAATAGATTTGGCTTCTTAACAATCATGCATTTATATTCTGAAACTTGAAACCTGCCATCAGAGTTCTATTAAAAGCAAAATTAATGGAACAAATATATTAGATTGTGACCAACCCTAGAAAGGATCTAGCCCAGTTCTTCATTCAGAAACAGCAATTTTCCAGGATGCCTGGGTGGCTCAGTCAGTTAGGTGTCTGACTTTGATTCAGGTCATGATCTCAGGGTCCTGGGATCCATCCCTGCATCAGGCTCTGCACTCATCAGGGAGTCTGCTTGTCCCTCTCCCTGTCCTTCTGTCCCTCTCTCCCATTTGTTCTCTCTCTCTCTCTGAAAGAAAGAAATAAGAAAAGAAAAGAAAGGAGGGAAAAATGAAAACATGCATACATGGGCTACAGACTCCTGGTCCCTTACCTTCTACATCCAATTTAAACAAAACTTCCAATCCCATATTTTAGTGACATGTTTGTATCAATCTCTCCATACATATAGTGAGGGAAATGGTATCAGCCTATATACAAAGCTGTGAAAGAAATATTGCATTTATTTATTTTCTTTAAATCTGGGTCCCCATCTCCTTGGATTGCTGGATAATTCACTATTAGTTGCTATTGGTTGAATTCCTTTCAGAGAGGAAATCAGAAGCCATGTGACCCCCATGACAACTGAAAACAAGAGAAGAGCCTTTCAACTCCAGGTTGCCCCTCACATTCTCATGTCCAAAACCCAGTGGTCCTTCATGGTCTTAAGCTCCATTTGAGAGCTCTATGTGGGTATGGAATTCTTTGTCTAGACAGAAAATGTGAGCTCAGTGTTCCATCTTTCTGAGAATTAAACAAAATAAAAAATTAAAATCCCATTCTTCTAGGAAAAGACTGGTAGTTTTATAGCTATGGTAACCAGTAAACATCAGAGTGTTTTTTTTCCTTTTCTCTAACTTTATTGTAAGAATATAATATATAGTACATATAACATACAAAATAGGTTGTAAACCTATTTGATTAATGGCTACTGGATTCAATGAACAAATGTCTCTGGAAGTCTCATGCTTTGGAAGTCAGCCAATAGGTGGTGGACTCTCTCCAGTGAACCTGCTTCTCATGATGAGGTCAGTTCACTCTTGCCTCTGAAAACAATACAACCTTTTACACATAACTATTCAATTTTCCCAGCACCATTTATTGAAGCACCATTTGTCTTTCATCCACTGTATATTTTCTCTTGCTTTGTCAAAGATTATTTGACCACAGAGTTGCGGGTCCATATCTGGGCTCTCTACTCTGTTTCACTGGTCTATGTGTCTGTTTTTGTGCCAGGTACAATGCTGTCTTCATGATCACAGCTTTGTAGTAAAGCTTGAAATCAGGCAATGTGATGTCCCCAGTTTTGTTTTTATTTTTCAACATTTCTTTAGCAATTCGGGGTCTCTTCTGGTTACATACAAATTTTAGGATTGTTTGTTCCAACTCTTTGAAAAATACCAGTGGAATTTTGATCAGGATAGCATTGAAAGTATAGACAGCTCTCGGCAGTATAGACATTTTAACAATGTCTATTCTTCAATCAATGAGCATGGAATGCTCTTCCATCTTTTTGTGTCTTCAATTTCTTTCATGAGTGTTCTGTAGTTCCTTGAGTACAGATCCTTTACCTCTTTGGTTAGGTTTATTCCCAAGTATCTTATGGCTCTTGGTGCTATAGTAAATGGAATCAATTCTCTAATTTCCCTTTCTATATTTTCATTGTTAGTGTTTAAGAAAGCAACTGATTTCTGTACATCAATTTTGTATCCTGCTACATTACTGAATTGTTGTATGAGTTCTAGTAGTTTGTGGGTGGAGTCTTTTGGTTTTCCATATAAAGTATCATGTCACCTGCAAAGAGACAGACTTTGATTCTTCTTTGCCAATTTGGATACCTTTTATTTCTTTTTGTTGTCTGATTGCTGTTGCTAGGACTTCTAGTACTATGTTGAATAACAGTGGCGAGAATGGACATTCTTGTCACGTTCCTGATCTCAAGGGGGCTGTCAGCTTTTCCCCATTGAGGATGATATTCACTGTGGGTTTTTCAGAGATAGATTTTATGAAGTTGAGGAATGTTCCCTCTATCCCTATACTTTGAATCATCTTAATCAGGAACAAATGCTGTATCTTGTCAAATGCCTTTTCTGCATCAATTGAGAGGACCATGTGGTTCTTCTCTCTTATTGATTTGTTCTATCACATTGATTGATTTGAGAATGTTGAACCACCCTTGCATCCCATGGATAAATCCCACCTGGTCATGATGGATAATCTTTTCAATGTACTATTGGATCCTATTAGCTAGGATCTTGTTGAGAATCTTGGCAACCATATTCATGAGGAATTGGTCTATAATTCTCTTTTTTGGTGGGGTCTTTGCCTGGTTTGGGGATCAGGGTAATGCTGGCTTCATAAAAAGATTCCGGAAGTTTTCCTTCTCTTTTTATTTTTGAAACAGCTTCAGGAGAATAGATATTATTTCTTCCTTGAATGTTTGGTAAAATTCTTCAGGGAATCCATCAGGTCCTGGGCTTTTGTTTTTTGGGAGGTTTTTGATCACTGCTTCAATCTCATTACTAAATATTGGTCTATTCAGGTTATCAGTTTCTTCCTGACTCAGTTTTGGAAATTTGTAGGTTTCCAGGAATGCATCCACTTTGTCTAGATTGTTTAACTTATTGGCATATAACTGTTGATAATAATTTCTGATGATTGTTTCCATTTTCTTGGTGTTAGTCGTGATCTCTCCCTTTTCATTCATAATTTTATTAACTTGGGTCCTCTCTTTCTTCTTTTGGATTAGTTTGGCCAATGGTTTATTGATCTTATTGATTCTTTCAAAAAAACATCTTCTAGTTTCATTTATGTGATCTCTAGTTTCTATCTCATTGATATCTGCTCTAATCTTGATTATTTCTCTTGTTGTGTGTGGGAGAATGAAACTTGAGGCCATTATCTCACACCATACACAAAGATAAACTTGAAATGGATAAAATACCTCAACATGAGGCAGGAATATATCAAAATTCTAGAGGAGAACATAGGCAGTAACATCTTCAACATCAGCCACAGCAACTTCTTTCAAGATATGTCTCCAAAGGCAAAGGAAACAAAAGCAAAAATGAACCTTTGGGACTTCATCAAGATCAAAAGCTTCTGCACAGCAAAGGAAACAGTCAACAAAACAAAGAGGCAACCCACAGAATGAGAGAAGATATTCACAAATGACACTACAGACAAAGGGCTGATATCCAAGATCTATAAAAAACTCCTCAAACTCAACACACACAAAACAGATAATCATGTCAAAAAATGGGCAGAAGACATGAACAGACACTTCTCCAAAGAAGACATACAAATGGCTAACAGACACATGAAAAAATGTTCATCATTACTAGCCATCAAATTTTTCAATATTCAAAAATATTCAAATCAAAACCACATTGAGATACCACCTTACACCAGTTAGAGTGGCCAAAATCAACAAGACAGTAAACAACAAGTGTTGGAGAGCAAGTGGAGAAAGGGAAACCCTCTTACACTGTTGGTGGGAATGCAAATTGGTGCAGCCACTTTGGAAAACAGTGTGAAGATTCCTTAAGAAATTAAAAATAGAGCTACCCTATGACCCTATAATTGCACTACTGGGTACTTACCCCAAAGATACAGATGTAGTGAAAAGAAGGGCCATCTGTACCCCAATGTTCATTACAGTAATGGCCATAGTCACCAAGCTGTGGAAAGAACCAAGATGCCCTTCAATGGATGAATGGATAAAGAAGATATGGTCCATATATGCAGTGGAGTATTATGCCTCCATCAGAAAGGATGAATACCCAACTTTTGTATTAACATGGATGGGACTGAAAGAGATTATGCTGAATGAAATAAGTCAAGCAGAGAGAGAGTCAATTATCATATGGTTTCACTTACTTGTGGAGAATAAGGAATAACACAGAAGACATTAGGAGATGGAGAGGAAAATTGAGTTGGGGGAAATCGGAGGGGGAGACAAACCATGAGAGACTGTGGACTCCGAGAAACAAACTGAGGGTTTTGGAGGGGAGGGAGTGGGGGGTTTGGTGAGCCTGGTGGTGGGTATTATGGAGGGCATGTATTGCATGGAGCACTGGGTGTGGTACAAAAACAATGAATTTTGGAACACTGAAAAATAAATAAATAAAATTGAAAACAACACAACCCACAAACACCAAAACTCCATGTGAGATCAGTGGGTCACATTATTCAATGAGATGTTGCCCCACCAGAAGATCTCTCCCTAAAAAGTAAGCCGTAAATTCACCTTTTTTATTTCAGACAATGGAAGGTGTTCTCTACCTTCAACTCCTAGATGCACCTTATGCTAAGAGTTGCTTTCTCCTACCTCACAGCCTCAAGCTCTCTTTTTCAGCTTAGAAAAGCCCCTCTCTTTACCCTACTACTGCCTTCTGGCAGAATTCCCAATCAAATGTCATGAGGAGGAAGGGATGGTATCAAATTGAGTAGAGCTCACCCCACCTATACAAATCCAATTTAAAACATTTCAAAGAGATTGTGTGTCCCAAAGACATTTCATGGTGGATGGGATTGGGACTTCTGCTTTATATCCATTCTTCTCTCCCCTAACTGCTACTCAAAGGAATATGGCATAATCTCTTCAGTGAATTTGGACTCCAACAAAGACGTGAAGATCCTTTGAATTCAAGCAGCTTTCAGTTTTAGCTTTGCCAAAATATTAAAAATAAAAAATAAATTTAAATCCCAGGAATTATCCAGGGCCTGGATACTTGCTTGAAATGGTAGAAGGAACAAGTGTAGGAAGAACAAGTACAAATTAATATTTTAATACATCACATAACAAGTAAATCTTATTAATTTGGACACTATTAATTCAGGGTTAATAATAATAATTTAGACACATCATGAAGGAGAAAATATTTTAAGAAAAAGACGTTTAGCAAATCCTATTTGTATACAATTTATTCTCTGACTACAAATGATTCTTAATTATCATTAAGATTTGTCTAAGTAAACTCTATTAGGGTATGTATGTTCTTAGTTCAGACAATGTTACAAATTTTGTTTCATTTTCATTTTGGGGATTCATCAAATAATGGTCCATTTTTAGAAAAAAAAATATATATACCACTTATCACTACATAAATTTTAATCCTCTTGATGGCCTATGAAGATTATAATTCTTACCTTTCAGAGCACCATGAGGATAAAATACAAATACAGTAAAATTTGAAAATACAGTAAAACAAAGTTTAGGTAATATTTAAAATTTTTAAAATGTACTGGGCCACTATCATGTTTAGTGCACTATGTGATATCTTGAGGATAAAAAGAGATTCATGAAAATACCAATCCTTGGGGAATTTATAATCTAGCTGGGGAAGGAACATCGGTCTGCATCTCCAACTTAGAGCTGGGTGTTCTGTCCTGGGGACCATGTAGAGAGTACCCAAAGAAGAAGAGATTAACGGGTACAGACTTCCAGTTATAAAATAAATAAGTCATGAAGATATAATGTATAGGGAATATAGTCAATAATACTGTAAGAACTGTGTAGTGTGACAGTAACTAAATTTACTGTGGGGGTCATTTTATAATGTCTAAAAATATTGAATCACTATGATGTACATCTGAAATATTTAATAGGATATGTATGTCAATTATACTTCAATTTAAAAAAAGTGAGTTCCTGACCCTGTGACTTCATGCCTGCACCAGAATCAGCTTGTCTTTTCCTGCCTCCTGGTCTACTTCCTGGCCAGTTCCTGACTCTAGCTTCATTGAAGTCTCTCTTTATAGTTACCACTAAGATATGAAACTGAAACTTATCTTCAGGGACTTGGGACTAACCCTCCATCCTTCATCAGATAGCCCTATTTTAGTCTATCTGTGCTCTCCACTGCTCTGAATAGTAACTCCGACTGAGGGAGTCTTGCTCCTGACTAAGAATGCTCTCTGTCTCATGGAAAAGAATCAAGCACATAGTATACTAACCATGATATGAAGTAATACCAGCTAAGAACCTGATGAAGGAGCCAAAGGCAATAAATGCAATATAAAGTTCAGGAAGAGTTGTCCCTGAGAGCTGGACCAATCAGGGTGGTGGGACTTGAATTGTCATTTGTTGGAAGACTGGAGAAGCAGAGGGAAGGTGTGAGGCATTTGGGGAAAATAAAAAGGAATCATCACAGGGCAAAAGGGAAAGTCTATGAGATGAAGGGTGCCTGGGTGGCACAGTCAGTTAAGCATCCGACTCTTGATTTCAGCTCAGGTCCTGATCTCAGGGTCATGAGATCAAGCCCTGCATTGGGTTCCACACTCAGCAAGAAGTCTGCTTAACACTGTCTTTCCACTGCTCTCTGCCCCTCCCCCACCCTGCTCATTCTCTCTCTCTCTTTCTCAGATAAATAAATCTTTTTAAAAAGTCTGAGATGGAACCATCAGCTAAGGAGCAGATTCTTCGATGGGTTGGTACAATATTGCATTGCTGTTTTATTTTCATCTTTTTCTAAAACCATCACCAACACAATTCTAACCCCCATTCTCAGAGTCATCACCACCATCTTTATCAATGTGGTGAACGCATACGTACATACCCAAAGACACCCACACACTCAAATTACCTTATCTCTTAATTCTTACTTTGGAATAGAACCAAAATCATTTGGATCATTTGTGATGTTTTGTTTTCTGTTAAGGGCTTAATGATGAGAACTACTTACCCTGATCCCTATTGTTGTGCTTCACTGCCCAAACATTTTGAAACCCCATAAACACAGCATCTTCCACATTTACACACTCCAGCTTCAAAATTTCTCAGTCCATATATCATGTCAGGATAATTATTTCTAGCATCTTACCACCATGTTGTTCTTCTGGCCATGTCATGGCACAGGACGTGGTATCTTTATATTCACTGCTTTATTTATCAATTCGGCAAACACTTATTTAGTCCCTACTATATGCCAGGCACAGGTCTTGCAATAAAAAGTAAAACCTGACAGAATCCCTGCTTTGTAAAGCATTTGGTGTTGGAGAAGAGGTGGGCATTTTGTTAGTTATCTATCATTATCTCTTACCACGCAATAAATTACTTCCATGCCAGTGGCTTAAAATTACAGTGATTATTTATTATCTCAGAAAATTTCTATGAGTCAGGAATTTGGAAGCTGTCTCACCGTGTGGTTCTGGATAAGGTTTCTCAAGAGTCAAAATGTTGGCAGATGAAGGCTTATCTGGAGTTGGAAGATATGTTCCAAAATTACTCACTCATGTAGCTATTGGCAGATGGTTGCCTAACTAAACTCATGATATGGTAGCTGGCTTTCCCAAGAATGAGTGATCCAAGAAAGCAAGGCAGAAATAAAAATGTCTTGCATGCTTTCACCTGAGAGATCACACATAGTAATTTCCATAGTATACTAGGTTCCATAGGCCAGCTCTCAGTCAATATAGGAAAGGACTACACAGGGCATAAATACACAGAGGTGGGAATCATAGCACATCTTGGAGACTGGCTGCCAGACATTAATAAAATGATAACTCAAATAAATGCAAAATTACAACTATATTAAGGAGGTCTTTATACTCCATGTCAAAGATATATTTTAGTCTTTATTCTAAGATTATTGAGACTCTATTAAAATATTCTAAGTAAGTTTACAAAGCTTACATTTTGAAAAGATCGCTCCATGAGTTCTGCCTTGGGCTGTATGGCAGACAGGGCATTCTGAAAAGCCCCTCCTCCATGGTCATGAAACAATGAGCCACTAGGTAAATTATAACTCAGATATTTTTAAAATGCATTCCTGAGCTCATACAGAAGGATAAAAGGTCCCTAAAGGCCAGAAAAAAAATAAAGAATAAGTTAAAATTACAGAAGTAAGCAAAGATGGACAAAAGTTGGTGCTTCTGAGAAAAAAGCCAATTTCAGGAACCTAGAATTTGGAGGACATGGCTAGCTGATGGGGAGCAGGAGAACAGCCTTTAGATAGAGGCCTATTGGGAGTCACTTACAGGGTCCTTGAAGAAAAATCTATGTACTTACAAAGGGAGCCAATATGGGAAGGAGCTCTTTCTGCTCCTTTTCTGCATGGAAAAAAATTATAAAAATAACAACAGCAGACTTGCTGAGAAATGATCACTGTAGGCTTGCTCCAGTGTGGGTCTGGGATTTAGGTTTATACTACCTCTACCTCAGTAATCACCAGACCTAAAAGTTAAAGTGCTACTGTGCTGGTTCCATGTGATACCCAGCCAAAGTAAATGCAAACTCTTTCTGAATTTTGAATAAGAATAAAAATACTAATTGCAGACTTTATTATTTTTTTTAAGATTTTATTTATTTATTTGACAGACAGAGATCACAAGTAGGCAGAGAGGCAGGCAAAGAGAGAGAGAGGGGGAAGCAGGCTCCCTGCTGAGCAGAAAGCCCAATGTGGGGCTCGATCCCAGAACCCTGAGATCATGACCTGAGCCGAAGGCAGAGGCCCAACCCACTGAGCCACCCAGGCGCCCGGCAGACTTTATTATGTTGCGTATTCATGTTATATTTTTTAGAGTAATGACTTAAAAAAAGAGAGTACATAATGTCTTACCTAATAGAAGAGAATAAATGGAATTTATTTAAAAATGCATTGCTATACCATAGGAAGAATACAATACTATCTTTATAAAATACGCAGAATAAAATGCATTCATTATGTTACTTCTAGTTATCTCTGAATGCATAAAATTTAGTGGTTAAGAAGATGGACTCTAGAATCAGATAGCCTAGGTTCAAATCCTACTCCCACTACTTACAAGCTGTGTGATCGCAAAAAAGTCATATCTTCCCTGTTCCTCAGCTTTCTCATCTGTAAATTAGGGGTGATAAGAGTGTATATCTTACAGAGGATTCAATGAGTTAACAAATGTGAAATTCTTTTTTTAAAAGATTTATTTCTTTGAGAGAGAGAGAAAGAATGTGCATGGGTGTGAAGAGGGGGAGGGGCAGAAGAAGAGAATTTTCAAGCAGACCCCACCCCCCCAGCACAGAGCCTGATCAGGGGCTCAATCTCATGACCTTGAGATCATGACCTGAGACTAAACAGAGAGTGGGAGGCTCAACTGACTGAGCCACCCAGGTGCCCCTAAATATAAAATTCTTAGAACAAAAAGTGATATAGAGTAAGTACATACAATGTTACTAAGATTTATATTTTTAAAAAGAGTATTTCTATTTGCTTGTTTATATACATCTGTGGAAGATTCACAAATTCACTATAAGCATGGTTGCCTGTGAGCAATAGAGGGAGACAGACTTACCTGTAAATCTTTTATCCCTTTTGATTTTTGATCCATGTACATTTACTCTCTACTTAATAATTAATTTGGAAATATATACATATTAGAATAGGCTAACTGCTGTAATGAGTACACCCAAATCTCACAGAAATATATACATTGTTCAGTTGTTCCCAGGTACCAAACCATTCCTACTTGCTATTCCTCAACCCAACCTTTATCTCTATGAACAGTCCTCTTATTAAACTCTTCAAATTATCCAATTTGAGTCTGCCATCTAAGACTAAGAAAAGTGGAAACCACCAATGTGATAGGTGATTGACATGACTAATTGGATGTGTCCTTTTTACCATTTCCTTGACACAAGTCCCATGCTGACTGTACATCTGCTGGGGTCTCTGATGGTTAAAAGGAAACACACAAAACTTCTTGGCTTAGCTATGATTTGCAGCTTTTCTTAGCTGCTTTCCCCTTAAAAAGCACCAAAACACTGAGCAATCACTCAGAAAATTTTAAGATTAAGATTGAAGAAGAGTGAGACTTTTCTTTTTTTTTGAGTGCAAGAGAGAAAACAAGTGGGGAGGGACAGAAGGAGAGGGAGAGAGAATCTCAAGCAAGCTCCATGCTAAGCATTAAACCAACATGGGGCTCAATTGCAGAACCCTGAGATCATGACCTGAGCTGAAATCAACAATCAGGCACTTAACCCACTAAGCCACCCAGGCATCCTGAAAATAAAAATTTTTTTCAATGTCTAACACTCTTCCAAGGTAATCAAGGCAGAAATAAGTTTATATGATGTGTTTACATATGACATACACTTTTCCTGTTTGATACATTATATACTGTTGTAGATCCAAAAAGAAATATGTGAAAGAAATATGTGTATGACTCTTCAAACAACTAAAGATAGTCGATACTTTGGAAGAGGTAGAGAACAGTTTCAAGTTTAATTGGGAAAGACATATGTCTGCAGTAGCTAAACTCATGGTGCATTATTTAACTTCATCGAAGGTTAAATACTTTGGTGAGGAACCTTACAAATGCCATTGGTGTACAGTTAAGCATGAGCTGTCAGAACAATTCCATAGGCTAAAGATATAAGCTAAGCCTCAGTAAGTCTGTGAATACCATTCATTCAAATACAACGGAACTAGGTAAGGAATTTAGTAAACAAGATCACTGAGAAAAAATAGCCCAAAATACTCTTGGAGGAATAAGCAGGGTGAAACATTATGTAGGCATATTGTGGGGTTTGCATTTTATTAAAAAAAATTGAGAAATCTCTGAAAGGTTTTAGGCAGCAAAGTGACATGGGTCTATTTACATTTTAAGTAGAAATGGGATAACTGAATGGAGAGAATGGATGCACAGAAAGTTCACTGAAGACTTGCAGTGGTCTAGATCAGAGGGATGGTGACTTGGACTAGGCTAGTGTGGCCGTGTAAATGGAGGCAAGTGACCAGAGTCCAGCTGTAATTTGAAATAAAATTGCTTTGGTTTGGCAATAGATCTGACATGAGATATGAAGGGAAGAGAAGTGTTAAAGCTGGGGTAAGTTTCTGGCTTGAGCTCCAGGGTGATGACAGCTTTTAATGAGATGGGTGGGATAGTTGTTTTTTCTATCACAATCATAATAGCTGGGAAAAATGGGTGCTTTAATTAGGAGATGTTTCTGTCTTCTTAGACCAAACAAAATCATCATCTTCAGTATAAGTTTTCACATACTTGGAAAACAATGTTAAGTAGCAGATGTGAACATGCGAGATCAAGACAGCTGGGACCCAGTGGAACAGCTTTCTATGAAAATGTGAGAAATTGAGGGGAGACAGCTCTGCACGGTGGGCAGGGAGAGACAGAGGTGCTCAGCCTTTGTGGGAACAGTAGCCAGAGACTGCCTCATAGTACCCCTAGCTAGTGGGGTGTGAGCTAGTCTAGCTGTGTCCTGGCAAGCCAAGGAGCTGTCGAACAGGTCAGTTCACAGTTTAAGTAGTCCAGGGCATACTATTGTCTTGGTCAAATGCAAATGGAACTTGAAAAGAGCCTTCATCTTAAGAAAGAGATGAGAGAACTTTTTTACCCCCAATTTGATTCTTGAATACCTTTTTTTGAAATCATACCAATATTCAGCAGTTTCCCAACCACTGTTGGGAAATTCTTCTTTAATCCACTTCATCTCTGAATTATGTTTTAATTAAACCACTGTCTCCAGCTTGGCCTTAAGAAAGCTAGAAAACAGTCATGAGTCATCACCTTTGTGGAAATAATTTTAAGTTAACACTCATAAAGTTTTCCAACTAGTGGAATCCAGAGGTCAGATGTCCCCATATGGAGTCTCTGGTTTTGCTTTTTATGATGATTTACCACCCCAGACTCAACACTGGTTGCATTCCCTACAGAGAATTCACTCATATTAAAAGCATTATTAGGCAATGCAGATTTTGCTGAAGACTGTTCTGTATACAGTTGTTATACTGCCCTTAATCAGTACGGGCCCTAATCACATACCACAGAGCAAACTAATAAAAAAAAATTCTCATTAGACATGTTATCCTAAGTTCCTTCTGTCACCATCTCTCCAGGGAATTCTCCCTGGCCTTTCTCTGGCAGGGTGCTCCATTTCTCAGTGCTCCCCACCAAACCTCAATGCCTTCCCCCATTTTATTGGGCTTTTCTCTCTGAAGTATAAACCACAACCTACCACAGTTGTTTAATAATAAGCCCTCAAAGAGTGGAAGACTTTAACCTTTTTCTCTCACAATCTTATTCACTGTTGAAATTCTTGGGTTTTGCTGGGCTTAGCTTTTAAATTGAGTACATGTGGCATCCTTCCAACTTTGCAGCCATAGGTACTATTTTTAAATACTGATTCCTCTAGTACCAGCACCAGGAAAATAGGAAGGTTCCATTAAATGTATGTGGTGCGCCTACCTGGGCTCCCCGAGGAGGCAGTTCCCAAGAGAGTAAGTTGAAGCCAAACCACAGAGGACCAAACATGAAGAATGAGAGCCAGAAGAGATTGGGTATGCCCATTCATTGATGATCAAAGCCAGAGATGAGGTGAATAGAAAGACAACAGCCCCACAAATGAATGTGCAGGACTTCGGGTCTCAGACGTGTCACCCATTTGTCCTGTGTGTTACTAGCATTTACTGTAGTATGGACATGAACATGAAAGAACTAAAATACCATCCAGCCTTTCCCCACCTGAACCACAGAAGACAAAAATATTTAGAGTGGTTATTTCCCAAAGTCTCCCAAGAATAGTACACAACTAGTACAATTCTAGATGCAAAGGAAAGAAGTTAATTCATGGCATACAAAGATGTGTTAGGTCAGAGGCTCCAAACATTATCAACCACCCCACAAGGGCTTGTTAAAACACAGATTGCTGCAGCCCATGCTCATAGTTTCTGATCTAGCTGGTAGAGCATAGAACCTGAAGAAAACATGCATTTCCAACAAGCTACCAGGCATCACTGTGCTACTCACCTGGAACCACACTTGGAGAACCACCACCTTAAGACGTTAGGGAATAATTCCCTTGGAGAATTCTGGTCGCTAAAGGTCTAACTGGACTAAATCGTGTGTAGTTTCTTTCATGTATGTCAGCTCTCTGACTCTTGATTTCAGTGCCTTCCCATCTATACCAAAGGTTCTGACTGTGACATTTAGAAGCCATTATGAAATTTTAAGCAGAACTCAGCAATACATAGAACTTGCCCTAGAAATTGATTTTTAATTCTTTCCTCCAAAGTGCATTTATCACACTTAACACCATAATAGCAGACTAGATGGTCCCTAACTGAAAGTAAAGTGGTTTTGAAATATAACCAAACTCTGGATGTTATACCACACAGGTATACTGATTAGCCAATCAATTTTGATTAACCTCCAGTAATGTACTCAGGACACATCAGTGCCACAGTGCAAATGCATAGGACAGCTTTACTACTACAATCCAGCAGGAAAAAGAGATGAGGAGTATATAGATACCTCCAACAATGGAATAGCATTTCAATGGCATTAACCAAAAAGGCTATATGAGTTTTTAAGGGCAAATGCAAGTGCAAATTCAAAAGAATTGCTTTAAGTCTCTCTAGTATATAAAAAAAGGAAGAGATTTCCCACTTCCCTTTTCTTAGAGTATTTGCTTTCGAAAATTTGTATTTCTAAATCCTTTTTCTGCATCTTTGAGACATACATAAATCTTTAAAAAAGCTAAATAAGCCTCTTGACAGTTTTACAACCCAGAAATGTTTTTTTGTTTTTGTTTTGAGGATTTGGGAGCCATCTCTTTAAAATGCAATTAAAGGGGATACCTGGGTGGCTCAGTCGTTCAGCATCTGCCTTCAGCTCAGGTCATGATCCAGGGTCTTGGGATCAAGTCCTGCATCAGGCTCCCTGCTCAGTAGGGATCCTGCTTCTCCTTCTGCCTTCCACTCCCTGTGTTTGTGCTCCCTCTCACTGTCTGACAAATAAATAAAATCTTAAAAAATAATAAAATAACCTATAGCTGAAGAAGATATCACCCCTGTCTCCCAGTTTCCATGGTAGGGTAGGATCCTAACTTTGACAGGGTACATGACTCCAGGTTGCAAAACTATCTCTCGTGATAAAGATATGAAAAGCTATTTTTCCTTTGGATCAGGACAGTTAGCAAGCACAGAGAGCCACCCAATTACCAGATGAATTCAGGGTGAACCATGTGTGACAAACGGCATTGTCAAGGCTTCTTTCTTAGGAACTGGTCCTTTATCTTCAGAACACACGTGCACAGAACACACAAGCAGGCTTATACCTATCTGGCTGCACAAAAGGGTGAGATGTCTTTCTGTCTTTGGAACTGGATAGCAGATGGCCTGTCATGCCCCTTAGGGTCTGGTTCAATAACCAAACTGTTTTCTTTTTTTCCTATGTTTAGTAGAGAGGAATTTCTGCATTGGCAGGAGATTTTTTTGTTTTGTTCTTGATTATATTCTCTCCAAAGCTCAGGGTACGGAAATAACATTTCTGACAAGATAAAGGTCAGATGGGAGAAGGTCTCCTAAGGGAGAGGCCTGGAAGATGGGGTAGGATGTTGATCGGAGAGAAGAGGAAAGGGGGCATTTCAGGCAGAGAACATGACCCAAGCAAGGGCTAAAATGGTACAATGCAAAAATGTTCAAGGAAGGGTGAAAAAATCAATTTAGCTAAACTGAAGGACTGCTCACTTGAGAAACAGACTTAGAAGAGCGGGTTCTGCATACAATGCCAAAGCATCTGTTTTGTCTCAAAGCTTGTAATCAGAGCATACAGGATTAACAGGACTCTCCCGGGCAACCAAGTATCAAGCGGAAATAAACGACTCAACACAAATTTCATCGAAGAAATCGCAGAAAGCTATTTTTCAGTAGGCATGGTCCCATCTTGGAATTTCATTTAGAAAACTAAAGAATCTTTAAGGTCCCATTTATCAGTGTTTTAATGCCAATAATTTAGTTAACAAAATTTTAGATAATATCCACTTTGTGCTAGGTGCTGAGCTAAGCACTGAAGAGATGGAAATAAATAAAGGAGATATGGTTTCTGCATTCAGAGAGCTTATAGACTGTTGGGTCGGTACTAATGTAATACCTAAATTTATTAGTCTCTTTGCTGTTAGGCTTTGTTCTAGGCACTTAACCCAACTCCCAAAGCAAGCATTATCATACTTCATAGATACAGAAACAGCCTCAGAGAGTTTAAACTGCTCGTTTATGTAGTATGAAATGCAAGGTATAATTACAAATGCAGTTCTTTTTTTTTTTAATTTCTGTGGGTTTTTTTTTTAAGATTTTATTTACGTATTTGACAGAGAGATTGAGAGAGAGGCAGCACACCCAGGAGGAGGGGCAGGCAAAGGGAGAGGGAGAATCAGGCTCCCCGCTGAGCAGGAGCACGAAGGGGAGCTCAATCCCAGGACCCTGGGATCTTGACCTGAGCAAAAGGCAGAGGCTTAACCCACTGAGCCACCCAGGTGCCCCACAAATGCAATTCTTTTGAGATCAGAAGGCCAAGCTCTTTGTAGGGCAACAAGTGCTAAAAGCACACATTCCTGCCTTATTCCCAACCCAGCAGGAAACAAGTTAGTCCTTTATTAAGCATATCAGCAAAAGGTTTCTTGCAGGTGCCCTTAATCAATCTGAGGAACTTCCCTACTATTTCTAGTTCACTGAAAGTTTGTATCACTAAAGGATGTTGAATTTTGGGGTGCCTGGATGGCTCACTTGGTTAAGTTGTCTGCCTTCAGCACAGGTCGTGATCCCAGAGTCCTGGTTTCAGTCTGCACCTTGGACTCAGGCCCCACTTCATGCTCCCTGCTCTGTGGGGAGTCTGCTTCTCCCTCTCCCTCTGCCGCACCCCTTGCTTGTGTTCTCTCGCCCTCCTTCAAATAAATAAAAAATAAAATATTTTAAAATAAAAGGGATGTTGAATTTTGTCAAATGCTTCTTCATGATCTGTTAAAATGATCAGATGATTTTTTTAGTGTGTTCTGTTAATATAGTGATTTATATTGATTCATTGCAAATGTTAAATCAACCTTATATTCCTAGGATAAACTCTAATTAGTCATAATGTATCTTCCTTCTTGTTGGATTCTATTTGGTATTTATTTTTTACTGAAGTGTAATTGACAGAGGAGATTATATTAGTTTTAGGTATACCATATAACGATTCAGTGTTTGTATATATTACAAAATGTTCAACACAATAAGCCACAATAAGCACATACATAGTTGTAAAAAATTATTTTTCTTGTGATGAGAGCTTTTAAGATCTCCTTTCATAGCAACTCCCAAATATGCAAGACAGTATTATTAACTACATTCACCATACTGTAGATTATGTCCCCATGACTGACTTATTTTATTCCTGGAAGTTTGTACTCTTTGACCCCCTTTGCCCAGTAGCTAATATTTTGTTCATGATCTTTTTATCTATAATTATGATAAGTATTGATCTGTAGTTTTCTTTTCTTGGAATTTTTTGGAATGTTTTTATATAAAGGTAATCCTAGCATCTTAGGATAAGTTGTGCAGTGATCACTTCCATTTTCTGAAAAAATTTTTATAAGGTAGGATTTTTCTTCATGAAATTTTTCATAGACTTCACCATTGAAACCACTGGGAACTAGATTTGTCTCAGTGAGATAGTTTTTGATAATAAATTTGATCTTTAATACATGTAATAAGGCTATTCAGATTTTTTTCTTTTGTCATTTTTAATAAGTTGAATTTTCCGAGAAATTTGTCCATTTTGTCTAAGTTTTTTAACATGTTGGCCAAAAAAAAAAGATGCTTATAGTATTTTCTTGTTTTCCTTTTAATTTTTGAAGGATCTGTTACTGGTAATCCCTCCTATTAGCGACCTGTGTTCTCTCCCTTTTTTTCATCAGTCTCATTAAAATTTTGTCAACTTTGTGGATCTCTTTAAAGGACCAGCTTTTAGATTTGTTACTTTTCTCTATTGTCTGTTCTCTTTCAATGATTTATTCTCTTCTCTTTATAATTTACCTCCTTCTACTTGCTTTATTCTTACTCTGTTCTTCTCTTCCTAGTTTCTTAATGTGGGACCTTAGTCCTTGATTTTAAATCTTTCTTCTTTCCTAATACAAATGGATACGTCTATAGAGTCCTTTTAAAGACTGTCTTTTCTGCCTCTTATAAGCTTTGGCATGTTGTATTCATTGTCATTCAGTTCAAAATATTTTCTAATTTCCTTT